>VYZS01105152.1:0-18974 GCA_013400695.1 Neodrepanis coruscans
TGTTGTTTGCACACTGGCCCAGGGCTGAGCACATGTTCCCCCTGTCCCCAGGCAATGTGGGCCAGTACTTCTCCTCTGTCTGGCAGATCTGAGCCCATTGTGCTCGGTCAGCACATCACAAAGATGAGCTCCATGCAAAAGCTGAGCCCAGCCCCAGTCTCATAAATTTGTTATGCATTACATCCAATTAATATAAATTATTACTGTGACTAAAAAATGGCTCTGCCGTCAGATAAGGGAATAATCATAAGTGAGACTGAAATGTCCCAAAGTCCAACTGATTTAACCCTTTCCCCTGACTCCACTGGACCTGGTGTGAGAGCTGGGTATCAGCCCAGCTCCTCTGGCTGCAGGAGCTGAGTCTGCCTGATCCAATGCTCTTATCCCCATCCAGGAAGGTCTGGGCAACACCAGAACTGTCACAGTAACTGCAGCTGCCAACCTATGTCCTTCCACACACCTTGTCCCACTGCCTCAGTGGGAGACCCTTGGGAGCAAGCCAAGATCCCAAACTTCTACAGTTTAACTCAACAGCAAGGTCAGAGGAGTGACCAGATATTTGTTACACCAGGGAAGGATTTGAATGCAGCAGTGGAAGAAGACAAATACACTGTGTTTGGGTACCTGCCCAGAAATGCCAGCATTTCCCCTGCTCTCCAAGGCACAGAACCAATCCAAGCTGGCCACCTTCCCTCAGGGAATCTGTCTCCCTTCAGTGTGCAAAACATGCCCTGTCCCTGTGGACACTGAGCTCAGAGTGGGCACAGAGCATGGCCCGGCAAAGGCAAACATGGGGAATCATAGTCCTGTTTCAGAGAAAGATTTAAATTGTGCTCCTGAGGGCCTATGGTCAGAGTGCCCCAGGCAGGGAGTTTCTGCTCATCAGAAATGCCTCCAAGTGTCTGTGCTGCTGAGGAGGACTCTGGTGTGTTTTTCAAGGCAGAAGTGATCATCAGTGTTTGCAATAATTCCTGGGCTCAGATTAAATGGAATAAAGGCACGGGTTCAGAGCAATAAATAAATAGTCCTCTCCCTGCCTCAATGTGCTTCTCAGGGATTCATTCCCAAGCTTTCCTGCCTCTTCCTCCCTGCCTTGCCTGTGCCCAGCTCCTCGTGGTACCTGTTTTACCTTGGCAGAGCAGCCCACAAATCATAGTGACATACCAATCAAGAGATCTGGAAATTTTTACACCACTCTGCCTCTTGAAAGATGAGTCACCTTCTGCACCACGTTCCTGGGCATCCAGATAAATCTGTCACCAACTTCTCCTTCCCTCAAGGTGCAAAATTCTCTCCCTTTTTTTTTTTTTTCAGGAGGGCTGTATTTCCTCTTTTTTAAGCTCCTCTTTCTTGCCCCAACACACATTCCCACCCCTCAGCCCTCTCAGTATATTTCTCCCTTTGTTCCTGTTTCACTGACAACTTCATCCTAATAGTCTCCTCAAAGGAATGATGAATGCATAAGCTGCATATTGATCACTGCAGTGATTGATTACTGGATCTCTTTGACAGATGAGCCTACTAAGGTAGTTGCCAATATGGAGGTATGGATGGCAGGGCCCCCTTGTACAACAGTCTAATGGTATCTGACCTGATAGGGCAGAAAGGCAACTCCCTCATTTCGGCAGGAAAAAAGGCCTCTTTATACTCTTTATAAAATAATTCATAGGAAACTTAAAACACTCAGACACAGAGAGATTGCAAATGGGGAAATATGATGGATTATGGGTTGAAAGGAGCCGACTTCTGGAAGCTAAATTGATCCCCAGGAAAATGTTTTTGTCTGCTGTGAAAAATGGGCAATATCTCAGCAGCTCTGGAGGGCTATAATCTGGAAAATAATTTGCTTTTGATTTCCTTTAGTTTCATGCAGCTTTTTTTTTTTTTATTTTTTTAAGTTGGTTCCTTGCAGGCTTTGTTGCTCAGCTGGGAGAATGGGTGATGAAACTCAGCCATGCCCACAAACATGAGCTGATCCTTAGTTATGGTCATAAAGCCCCCACCACACCCAGTGTCACTTATTCCATGGGAGGTGTTTCATCCCCTGCAGGAAATACTCTGCCTACCAAAGAAAAGCAAAGCCAAGCAAAGCACAGAGCTGAGCATGAAGGAAGTTGGAGAATCTCTCTCCATAATCCTGCAGAGCCCTGCAACCAAGTGATGTGTGACACATATGCCCCATTTCTAAATGTTTCTGGATTGCCTGTGTACCTCACTAACTATTAGGAATATAATGCACAAGGCTTGCTCAGTCTCCTTGCTCAGTGAGAAAACCTCTGTGTGTGATCCTGTGAAATGGGAATCACATTTTGGGGAGCACTGTTGGCTCCAGGAGCATTGCCATGAGCAAGGAATCACCCCCTGAGCAGTTCCACTGCAGAGCTCTGGCTCCTTCCCAGCAGTGCAGGGCCAAAAAGGAGCAAACTGACTTTTTCTAACCCTCCAACTCAACCCACTGAATGACTTACACCACCCTGGGGCATTGCTCCTCAGCAGCTCCAGCACCACACCCCTCTTTGTGGACAGGGAATCACAGAACCAGAATTCTGATCAGGAAACTGAGGCTGGGAAAAATAATGAGAGCTTGAGTGGGGCTGTCACAAAGCTGGTGGAAATCAGAGTTGGGGGCAAAACTCAGTGTATTTAGTGCTTCTGCCACTCCCCACGGTGTNGGCTCCAGCACCACCCCTCTTTGTGGACAGGGAATCACAGAACCAGAATTCTGATCAGGAAACTGAGGCTGGGAAAAATAATGAGAGCTTGAGTGGGGCTGTCACAAAGCTGGTGGAAATCAGAGTTGGGGGCAAAACTCAGTGTATTTAGTGCTTCTGCCACTCCCCACGGTGTCCTGCTGCCCTAATTTAGGGGTTGGTAAGAGAGAGAACATAGAGTTGGTCAATAAAACACATTCAGAAGTTCCCCTTTAGCAAAGGAATTTCTCTTGTTCCCATTTTTTTTATTCAGCTTCCCGCTCCTACTGCTAATAACGAGAAATGTTTTGGCACCAACTTCACTGAGTTTTGTCCGGGTTCAAAGTGCTAAGAATAAAATTTATAGGAATAGTTACAGCCTCTCAGTGCCTGGAAATTCCTTGGCAGTAGGCTTTTGCTCCAGAGAAATCTCGAATCAATGGTGTGCTAACAGCTCAGGAGCCTATTACAATAACACGCATACCTTGAGCCCAGACAATCAATAACTCAGCAGGATGCAGCCACCAGAAAACAACAACAAATTAGTTAGATTTCCATAGACTATACATTTGGTGAGTAATAATCTGTAAGTGGAAATGAACCCAGCCTGGAGGGACCACTGAGCCAAATGGAGATCTTTTATTCATGGCTTCAGCTCTTCACTGAGCAGGATGTTTGGGTAGGGCTTCAGCCTCCTAAATATACATGTGCATGTTTGACTTTCCACATATTCCTGCTGAGCTCCTTTATTGCTGACAGGACTTCTGTTTGCAAAGGTTTTCCAGCATAAACCACGATAAAGGTCCAGTACTGAGTGACTGTCAGGCTTAAATTTAATAGATCTTATTATTTGCACATTCCTACTTTGAGGTACTGCTGAGGATGCCCTTAAATACAGTCCAGAGGTCAAATCTTCCTCAGTTTATGTATCACTGCTGCTGACTTATATTCTTAGAAGTCAGGCAAGGTTGACCTCTGACTGTATGAAGCACTTGGAACATAAGAGCTCTCAGAAGATCAGAACCACAAATCACCACGTCTAAGTACTACAAACAGTTTTGAGGTTATTTCCATGGTCTCTTCACAGGCAAACTCCTGTTTCCTTGGAGAGATCTCAGTCTATTTTTCTCCCTCTAGAATAAAGAGCAGTTTAATTTCTTTTTTAATCATAGATACCTATCAAAATGTGATTAGCTCTTTATTTCTGGAACTTCTGTTAGCTAAAGCTAAATGATACAGGAAAATGTGCAAAAGCACTGGTGACACCCACACCCCCCATGGATTCGAGCCACAGTTGTGGGTGTCTGTGATCTCACATTTTGCCCAACATCTGTACAGAAGAGAAGGGGGCACAAACAGTGATCTGAATTACACCTGGTTCAGTACAAAGCAGCTCAACTTATTCACCAAAGTGTGAAATTAGATCAGAAAGAAGCCACAGAGCATCCAAACATGAAGTGTTTCTCACACTCACCTGGTGGGCAATTTCTCAGGAGGCAGATTTCACAAGCTGGGAGCTGATTTTATCTGCTCAGGTATTAAAGGCTCCTATTCTCAGCAGGTTTTAAGGAGCCTTTTTCTGAATACCAGGTTTTATTAAGTAGTATTTCTTCCTTTAGAGCAAACTTGAACTCAGTCTACTCAGATCCCTATAGCTCAGAGCTTCTATAGGATATTTCTATAAACCAACATAACTTATACCTGCAGTATCCAGGGTACCATTTGTTCTCCTTCAGAATCAATACCATTCCTGAAATCCTCCTAAGATTGTGCCTCCCAATAGAACCAGCCCTTGCAGCTTCTCTAAAACAGAATATTTGCTTTATTCACTGTCTGCTCAGGGAAAGGGAAAGCTGCCCTTGCCTGCAGGTCCCAAAGGTCCTTTCCCAGCCTCCAGGAGAAGGTGGGTGGCTGGGAAGTGAATAGGATTCCCCTGGAGACATTTTTTCGGCTGTGGAGAGAGCCCTGAGTCTCTGTGCCCAGCAGGTTCTGCTGGGAGGAAGAGTTTTAGTGAGCAGGTCTAATAAACCACTTTGTATGGAATTAATTAGGAATTTTGCTACCCAGTTAGGAAATGGCTTTGCATCTGAATGTTGCTGGGGCTGCTCTGGTTTGCATTGCCAGCTGCAACACAAATACCAGCCAGGGTGTGTTACAGAGATGTGTCAGCTTAGTAGTGAAGGCTGAATGCCCACTGCAAGGACATCTGCATTGAAAGTGGCTTTTCCAATAGGAGAGACCATTCAAATCTTACAATATTAGTAATAAAAGCTTTTAATTGCATAGTTCTGACTGGACCTAGTGAGCAGGTGACACCAACCAAAGAACTGGGAGAGAATATATTGCCTGTGTGTTTATTTTTATTTCATGTTCATGAGAGAATGATTTTTCTTTGATAAGTGACACAGATTTTCATAAAGAATCCCCATAATAACAACCCCCAAAATTCTGGAGCTTTCCCACCCTGCACCACACTGAGATCCAAGCTGAGGCCAGGCAGGAAGGATTATCTTAAATGAAGATATAAAGACAGGCTGTGCCCATCAGGAGAACATCCATTAAGCTGCTCTGAGAAACATATGTACCTGTGGGGGGTGTTGGGGAGGGCCCCAAACTGTGAATTCCATTTCAGGGAGGCATTTTCATCTGGCTGTGGGGAAGCTTTCAGCAGTGTCAGGGAGTGATCTATGTCACAGCCCAGGCACAAGCACTGCAGTGAACTTCCACACTGGTGCACGTGGAACTATTTTTCATGGGGCTGATGAATTCTGCAGCGACGTTCATAGCACTAGGACACATTATTGCTGCAATATATGACTATCAGTAACACCTACAAGCCTTTAATATTCTGCAGCTGAACTGTGGAAACAGAAGAAAGTCGCCTGTAACTGCCTAATTCACAGGGTAAGTGGGTTGTCTGTCAAAATAATGCTCAGATGTGAAACTTCAAGTGGGAAGCCTAAAAATCAGAGAAATGCGAGGAACCTCTTTGATGAATGTTGAAAGCAGTTTGGAGAAGGAGAAAACGAGCAGGATACTTTTCTGCTTTCTTCCTCATCACAGAGTTTCAATTAGCTGGGATCTCATCAATTTCTGCAGCCTGTTGTGTGAAGGGTGAATAGGGTTGTTCCAAGAGACAGGACATGGCAAAATGGATCCTGCCCTTTATTTTCCCACTCTAGGAAATGTTTCCTGCTCCTTTCCATGTCACAGGTCATTTGTTTCCATAGGAATGCTGCTGAAGTGTGCTGTGTTCCAGGATTCTCTATGGATGAAGTTGGTCTCCATCAGTCACTCGTGGGTACAGGTTCCCAAATGTCCCCCTCAGGCAGAGTGTGCCAGTTGGTTGGTGGCAGAAGAATCCAGTCTTTGAGCAGGAATGGACTCAATTAAGGGGCTGCAACACAAAAAAAATGACCTAAAAATGAGCATTTTGTGTTAATTGAAGGGATTGTCCACTCCTGCCTTGCCCCAACAAATCTGCTGCACCATCAGACCTCAGCTGTCTCTTCCCACCTGGTTGTGCTGCACCTCCACGTGCAGAAAAGGAGCAAGGCTGGAGGGAGCTGCCCTCTCCTGAATCCCAGAGATCCAGCAGGACACCTCCTCGTTGGCATTCCCGTCATCTGAGCTGCCTGAGGGCTCTTTGCATGAAACATTGTCCCGGGCTTTGGCAGGAAGTTGTGCTTAACGACAGACTCTCATAGGAGCCACTTGATTATATTAGACAGATAATTATTGATCCAGCTATAGTTTATCCTTGCTGCCTAATTTCAATAAACAGCAGCTTGGGGGAATTAGCAAGGGATTCTGTTCCCCCTCCCCCTGCTTCTTCAGGATTTGTCAGAAACAAGATGATTTATGTGTATTCCAGTAAGATTCTCGTTTGTTGGCAGGCTGCAGGGATTGTTTGGGGTTGGAAGTACTAAGCTTTTATATTTAAATGCTTCCATGTGAGTATTCATGGGTCTCACTGCCTTGCATTGTAATATCTGAATAATAACTGTGACTTATGCAAACCAGTTTTCAGCTCTTCATGGGGATCAATTTTTCATTTTAAGCAACTCCCTGCCATCCCAGGGAGAGAAAAAAAAATAATAATGTGATAGGCAAGAGGAGGAAGATCCAAGGAAAGCAGCAAGACTCTTCCCTTTCTAAATAATGCACAACTCATTTCTGGAGCACTCTCAAATGTGTTGCTTTCTATTAGACACAGAGAATATTCTGAAGATATTTCAGGTGAGGCTTTTGGAACAGCAAAGGTTTGTCTGGTGCTGCACAGACCAAGATCTGGCTGAGCAAATGTCCACAAAGCACAGACAGAATGGCCAAATGACTTCATTTTCTTCAGTGTCTTTTCTTTTTCTAATAAAAATCTCCCACTTGGGAAGCGAGGGAAAATTCTTACTACAAATAATTAGTTCTGTGCTGGCAAATAGATTTATAAAATCATTGTGGGTTGCCTCATTTGGGAGCCCCAGTTGCTGGAAGACTCATAGGGATTTAGTTCTCTCTTCCTGGTGCCATTTGGAAGCCTCCTGTACAATAAACACTTCATTAAGCACCAGACTGATGAGTTCCAACACGATTTATAGATGATCTGCTCACTTCCAGGCCTGGGCTTCCCAGTGGGAACCAGCTCCCTCCTCCTGCTTTTCTCAAGGATTGATGCTCTGGTATTTCCCCTCATGTCCAAGAGTCGTTGTAGCCAAAAATCTTTCCTTTACTGGATGCAAAGGGCACATGAAAAATAACTTGCATGTGCATCCCTGAAAAATCCCTGGATTGGCAATAGCCATGGACTTGTAGTTAGGAGGAGCCTGGACTTCTTGCAGGAATCAGCAAGGAGTCCTTTTGTCCAGGAAAATACAAGATAAAGAGATTCTACACAAGGCCCCCAGTATTTCACACTGTCACTTATTAGGGACTTTTAAGAAAGGTTTCAAGATAACCTTTAGAAACCCTCCAAAAAAAACCCAAACCAACCCTCTTCCCATCTTAAATTCCAAGGGCTCCTCATTCCTGAGTCATAGTTCCTACTAAAAATTGTGAATTTTCTTTAGAAAGAGGTGACAGAAGGATCTGCTGTAGCTGGGAACCCCAAAATAACCTCTCAAGCTGGGCTGGCACAGCCCATTGACTTTGACCTCCCACAAGAGGAATAAAAGCCCTTTTCCAGAAGTTTTTGCAGTGGTTGGGCAAGAGAACAACCTTCCAACAGATACCTGGCCTGGTTTTGAAGACTCCAGTGGGGAACATCACCACAGCTCAGCCCTGAACCAGCAGCACAGCACTGCCTGAGAAAATTCAACAGGTTCAGTGAAAAATTACTGGAGTGAGACAGTTTCCACAAAATATTGAGGCTTTTTCAGAGAAGACCCTGGGTTATTTTTCCCTCTCTTGCAGCACAAAAGATCCAGGATCTCCTTGGCTGAATATTTAGTGAACAGCATCTGCAGCATCTTAATTACAGTAGCTGTTCTCATCTTAATCTCTGGCTTCAGAATAAGGTTAAGTGTAATCTGTCCTAGATTCTTATACAGATGGTTCCTTTCTTAAATACTTGAGAAGAGTTTAGTCGATCTTTAATTCCTTAATCTGGGAACCAACCTGATTCTGAGTGATATTTTAGCAAATTTTACCACACAAATATAACACACACACACACATTCTTTTTTAATATTATTTTTTATTATGTTGTAAATTGCTGGAGGTGAGAAGATCCACATGACTCTTCCATTAATCCAAATAACTACTCAGCATTATGGATAAAAAGCATCCAAATGGCAGGAAAAATTACAAATCCCTTATTCTTTAGTTGAAATACAGTGGTCTCTAAACAGTTCATTAGTATATTCAGCAGATTTTTTTTTTTATCTGTAGCCAGATTGGTGGTATTGCCAAAAAATACAAATCCTGACTGGACATAGATTTCCTTTCTGCAAGAAATCTGCCTCCCCAATTATAATTCTGGCAAGGAACAAACTAAGACACAGTTTCCAGTTTGGTTCCTATTGAAACAGAGCTGTGAGAATTTGTGATGTAAAATTTTAAAACAGAATTTTGTTTTTTTATTATTTATCTGAGTCTTGATTTAAACTTTTTGACTTTCACACAGCCAGAAATGAGAAATCCCAACCCCAAATTCCTGCAGAGCATCAGCCCCTCATCTCCAGAGTCCCAGCCCCGTGTCCATTCTTTTCCAGAGGACAGAAATGTTCCTTTCTTTAAGCTAATAATCACTTCATCAATTTAATTCCCCCAGCTCTTGGCTTGTGCTTATGATTTCAAGCTTTGTGTCCAGTAAGAGCCTAAAGAAAGCTCAAGAAAAGAACTCTTCTCTTGGTGAACTCCCCCAGAACAGGCTCTGTCCATCCCAACCTTTGGCAAACTCCTTTTTCACACCATTTCCAGCAATCCTGGGGGTAATAAATGAGATATTTTATTCCCCCCTCATCACTAGCATGGCTGGTTTGGGCAGTATTTTTAAAAACTGACCATAGAATCATGGAATTATTAAGGTTGGAAAAGACCTTTAGGACCATTGAGTCCGAACATACCTACATGGAAAACAGAGAAAAGGGGGAATGGCTTCAGCCTGAAAGAGAACAGGTTTAGATGAGAGATTAGGAAAAAATTCTCTGTGAGAGCGGTGAGGCACAGGTTGCCCAGAGAAGCTGTGGCGATCCAAAGTTAACAATAATCTTTATTTATCTCCGCCATAAATCAGCGGCTCCTCAGGCCGGAGCCTCCCCGCAGGACCCCTCCAGAGCCCGCTCTCCGCTTTGTCACGGCCCCTTTTCCCTGCACACACTCAAACTTCCCCAACTTCCTAATGCGCCTCTTGGCGAGCAGCAATTTTTTTTTTTTTCTTTTTCTCCGGCATTATAAATTTGCGCGCTTGCCCCCGGGCCCGGCAGCTGCCGAGCTGCCAAGCAGCGCGCCGCGATTGCTCCCCGGCGACGCAGCCCCGCGATCGATTTCTCGCGGGCGGATTAACACAGTGATAAATGGCCGGGGATTGATTTGCACTTAATTGACAATTTGGTGAAGCGGCCCTAAAAACCCCGAGGTTTGGCCCCGGGGGGTTGTGAGGGGGATCGATCCGTGAGGGGAGCCCGCCCACAGGGGGCGCCAAAGCCCGCGGCAGCGCCAGCGCGGGAACGCTGAGGGCGGCGGGGACGGGGGGGCAAATTAAGAATATATTAAGAATATTAAGATGTTCCACTATCCCAGGTGGCTCCTTGGATAAGTCCAGGGATGGGGCAGCCGCGGTTTCTCTGAGCAAACCTGTGCCAGGGCTTCACCGCCGTCCCCAAGGGAGGAATTTCTTCGCTGATCTAAGGCTATTCTCAGTGTGAAGTGATTTCCCCTTTCCCTGTCACTGAATGCCCTTGGAAATTGTTCCTCTCCATCCTTCTTGTAGCTCCCCTTCAGGTCACAGTTAGGTCAGCCCAAAGCCTTCTCTTCTCCGGGCTGGACAATCCCAATTCTCTCGGTTTTTCCTTGCCCAGCTGCTCAGGGAGTGGTTCCAAACTCATTACTTTTGGCTTACCTGTGGCATTGTGTTAATGTGAAATGTAACATAAACTCCCCTCCAGGATCAGTCACCTGCGACTACAGGGCTTTATGGACAAAGCAGGAATTGCATTTCTGGCAGCAGTGAAAGTAAAGGCCGAGAAGGAAGTTAATTAACAAAAAACTGTAACCTTCATTTTCCTTTTCTGTCCTCTTTTGTTCTTTTCTTCTGTTGTGCCAAATCCCCCCCAAAAACCTCATGACATGGTCTGCATGAGGAGATGATAAAAGCTCTGTGCAATTCACCACAGCGGAGCAACCTTATCCTCCAGTATTTATTTATTATTTATTACAAAGTATTTTCGGAGTTGACACAAGAAACAGTTTGGACTTGGACAGTTTGATTGTGTTTGAGGGTTCCGAAGGGCCTTGTAGCTGCATCCCCCCAGTCATCCCCTGAATTGGAATTTTTTTCCTATAGCTTTTAAACTCCAATTTAACCTGATCTCCAGCAATTAATTACCTGGGATAAAGGAAAGTGCTTTGGGATGTCACCTGTAGCATTGTGGCACCTCTGTGGGAAAATAGGAGATGACAAGCCAAGTCAAAATGCACTGCCAGTCTGTTTCAGTGGAAATGAAAAGGCAGATTTACCAGTTAATTAAGAACTGTATCCAAAGGCAGCTAAAATTACATGGAAAGAAAAAGTCCAAAATTTTTCTGGCCCCAGAATGACCCCCCACTCCTTCCCTCGGCTCCCTTTGTATTTGGTGCAGCCAAATCTGTGTGTTCCTTGTCTGGAAAAACAGGAATGGGGCTGAGAAAGTCAGTAAGGAAAATACCATTTGTTATGCCAACCACCCTCACAACCCCTTAGCACAGAGAGGGTTTAAATAATTGTGTGTTCAATAATTTTTTTTTCCCTGTGCAAGAATCAGGGGGTTATATAAAACCTGATGCTGTTGGAATGAAATAGCATCTCCTGACACTTCCAGTGTGGTAAAAGTTGGTGAGCGCTGAGCATCTGGGTTTTAATTATTGGACTCACATAAATCATTTATTACACATTGATTTCTTTTTTAAGAATGTTTTGGTAGTGGGAAAATAGCTGGTAATTAACCTGTGATTAGATAGATTTACCTCCCTTAGCAAAGCAGGGGAACCTCTGAAGGCTTGTGTTTCTCAACCATTTCACTTTTAATCCTAAAAACGACTCAAAAGCTCATGTGGCCTTGCTGGAGACACAGGAATTTTGGAAAATGAGAAAGGTTGTCACAATTCTCACTGTCTGCAAGAACAGAGAGCAAAGATTTCAGATTCATAAGGCTTGTGCCTGTGATTTTTGATTCCTAAGCTGCATCCAAAGGAACAGCTAATTGGATATTAGGAGTTCATTAGTTGTGCAGAAAAACAATATTGGCAGAAATAGCTGAATCCTGGGAAGAGCAGGAGCTGTTTGATAGTTTTACATAATATACCACAACTTCAAATTCTAAATTCTCTCACCCAGCAGCTGCTGTGCAAAATGCAGTTTATCCACTGTGAGAGCTCAGGGAGAGAAAAGACAGAGGAAATATGAACAGTATCTTTATTCAGCCAAAATGGACCATAATGGCCATTAGATGGCAACTACTGGGACCTATTTCAGCTCCTGTTTTCCCTGTGTAAAATTCACTGTTCTCTGAGTGTTTGGTTGTTCTGGATGGGAATATTTGAGGGAAATTTGACCAGAGCAACATCAGAGCCTTTTTCTGAAGCTGGAGGTGGGAGTTTCTAAATTTGTGCATTCAAATCATCCTGGAAGAATTACTATTTCCACCTCCAAAACATCTTCCAGCCAAGGATTTCAAACCACCTACGAGCCACAGATGAGTTAAACTTCCACCTAGCAGATGCAAATATATTATTGCCCAAAATTTTAGGAAAGGGAGGTTTTTTTGGAAACTGAACCCACACTTTCCAGCTCCCCATCATCTGCTTCATTCCCAAATCATCCTTCTGGGGAGCAGCTTCAAAATGAAGCATTTGGGGCCAAACTTCTGCTGCCTCTCCCAAAGGCTTGAAAGCTGCTCAGCTGATAAGTTGTTATATTTACTGCACTTTCACAATTAAACTCACAATAAAGAGACTTTCATTTGCAAACAAACAGGGAGGAAGGGAAATGAGCTGCTCTGTAATCAGTCAGAGCAGCAGAGGAGCCTGGCTGGCTTGGGTTTCTCATTGGGATGCTATTCAATGCCACTGTTATTGCTGAGCACCACGCTGCAGCCCAGTCTGGAAAGGGAGGGATTTGAAAAACAACAGGAAGAAATTCCAGAGCCCCTCCCTGTCCTGTGAAATGTCACAGGAGCCCCCTGGATAATTATGACAGGGCTGCACCCACGGCAATCTGGGTCTGAACCAGGGGACAACAGGGTTAAGCCCGAGTTATTTGGAACAATAGATTTCACTTTATTTTCCTGTTTCCTACTTTGCAGACTTACATTCTGAGGCTTTACTGCCTAATCCCCACTGTAGTAATAAAAATTTTTAATCCTGTGTTTAAAATATGAGATTTACTTGTCAAAATCTGGATATACAGCAGGAATTATAATCGCTGGTGAGCAAAAGCAATTCCCCTCAAGTTCAGGCTGCTGCTTGGGACAGTCTGGCAGGTGCTTTGTGTCAGCACTGGAGGAATGTTCAGACTGCAGGGGTCAGAGCAGCTTTCCTTGAGCACTGGGGACACCAGAAGTTCACAAGCATTTCCTCGGTACCAGTTCAGCTTTCCTATTTTTCTCCAATTTTGGGTTTTTCAATCCACCCCTTCTTGGCTCCCTCAGCAATTCCTGCCGGGCAATGAATGGGCAAAGCCTTGAGCCAGAACCAAAATGCAGAGCACATTTGCCATGTCAACATCCCACAGGCAGTGTTGGGCAGAGCTGAGCTTTGCACAAGGCTCAAGTCAGGGAATTTTAGGTCATGAATGTAGCAGGAGAGCCTTGGCAAGGATCATCCCCCTGGCCAGACCCCTCAGCCTCAAAGGGTCAAGGCTAAACTCCTCCTGAATTCAAGTTTAGCTGCTGATAAGGAGCAGATGTGGGATCTACCAAAGATTAACATCCAAATGACAGCACTGAACCTCGGAGAGAGGGAATTCCAGCCTGACCTGGCCACTTTATTATCAAACCGGGAATATCTTCCTCACTGGAAACAAAATTTATTTTCTTCACCCAATATTTATTCAGAGCAGATTTGGAACGTGCCACCCACACCCACTAATCTTGTGTTACAATAACCTGACGGAAAAGATTAAACTCCTTATGTTTTAATGTGGTAAAATTAATACCCTGAAATTAATACCCTGGTAAAATTAATATCCCTGAGCTGTTCAATGAATTCTTAAACAGCTCTAAGTTCTCACACAGGTACCTGCATTTAATGTGCGGATATTGGAATAATTCTGTTTCCAACAAAGGTTAAGTGGCAATTTATCAGCAGTTATTCTGATTTTCTAATGTTTGGTTGGTTTTGAGATTGTTTCTCAATGAGCTGCTATTTCAGCCTAACAGCCCTTTGTCTAGTTCAATGGCAAGAACATCCTTCCTTCCTGGCTAAAAGGAGGTTTAAATCTCACTGAGGAAAAGAAAACCTGGGAATAGTGATTATTTTTTTAATGGAAAATTATAATCAACTGAATCATCCTTCACACTAGAAATGACAGACTTAAGCACTTTGAAATGATTTGTTTTTAAATGATACTATGATTTCATGCTGGAACAGAAATACTTTCTGCTTCACCAGACCCTGGGTATCATCCCATTCCTTACCCAAAGTGTCTATTTGGGACACTTATGACACATGATGGAGTGATGGAGATATGACAGTGATGGAGATAAAATTACATTATTTTAGTAAAAAATTAATGTGTCTCTGTGTCTCTGCCATGCCAGGGCATGGGCACTACCCAGGCCTGGCTTTTCCCAGGACACAGGGCTGCCCTTTTTGCTTTTTCCTGAGAATTGCTGCAGTGGAATCTTCCTGGCCAGGCAATGGAGACAGGCATCCAAATCCCATCTGCACCCAGCCCTGTTGGTTAAACAAGCTTCATCCAGGCAAAAAAGCTCCAAGAAACACATCAGAAGCCTTCAAAATGCAGCCAAAAATCACCTCACTCTGTTATGCTGCCTGGAAAACCTGCTGCACAGAATGAGCTGTGTCCCAGCTCAGAAAATAAAGATATTCTCCCTTCTTGTTGGACCCAGAACAGACTCCCCTTCCCGGCACATCTTTGTCCAAACACTGTGACCTAAACTGCAACACATGGAGCCAACCTTTCCATCAGGAAAGGCTTAATTTATTGGGAGCAAAGAACAACAAATCACAGCCTCTCAGATTTATGGCCCCCAGGATCTGAATTGACCAGAGAGCACCACAGCCTTTCCAGCACTGGAGTCATTTCTTTAATAAAGTTGGAAATATAAAATCTGCATGCATGCACAGCCACCCCATCTGAATTTTATGTAAAGTGCACCAGAAGTTTATGGATGGTAGTAACTTATTGCTCCTCGTAATTTCATTATGTAAAAAGACACAGTTGGGATCTCTTAGGCCCCTATTTAAACATTTCTGAATTAAATAACAGAATGTATGCAAGCCTGGGATCAGGGAACAACATTTTCCAACAGGCAGAACTGATGGGGAAGGGTTCTCAGTATTTTATGGTGCCATAACAATCTCTTTGCTGCCCAATTAGGGAGAATCTGACAGGCAATGAGGGAAAAAAAAATTAAAAAAAAAAACCAAAGGAAAGCAGAAATCTGTTAAGATGAGGAGAAAGCAAAACTTAGTGCAAATTTAGGACCCTGGAACAGACCCACTCTGAAGTGCAGATAGTTCTGGGATCACATCTCTGCTCAGACTTTAACATTTGCATCTGTCAGCTGTAGCTCTAATGGTTCCTACAGCACCTGTGAGGAGAAGCCTTTGCTGTATCTTGTCAGACCCAAAAAATACATTCATGCCCTGGGTCTGTTCCCCCCAAACCCCAAAGATCTTGTGTTTTAATTTCATTAGAAGCTCCATACTTTGGTTGCAATGGCAGCATAACCAAGGAAGGAGAAGCAGAAGAAGTTTATGATGGTGTCCATGGGACATTTCATGAGTTAAGGCAACTCTAACCTGTTTGGGCAATACCTTTTGGTCCATAGAAATGCCATTATTCAGACTATCACAATCAATAAATTGGATTTTGCTTCTGCAAGTGAAAGGGCTGTTATTTTTCATACAGTTTGTCAATAGGCTCCAGGTTATGAGATATATGAAAGATATTCTACACAGGCCAGAGAGTTATGAGCTCTCAGGCAGATGAATTATTTAAGTTCTTTTCACTTCTATAAAAAAAAATAAATACAGAGATGGCCAAAACAGATGCCATAAATTGTGGGTTTGATGCAGGATTTCCATCTTTTCTTGTCTGTTCTAAAAAGCTTGGGTTCTTTGTACTGAAAATCCTTTTACCATTTGCATCCACTCAGTGAAAGACATTATTATACACTGAAATAGTGTCCTGTGAACTGGACTTACAGGTGAAGACTTACTGCACATGAATTGAGGAGCAGAAGTGTGTAGTTCTGGCTGGAAGCTGGAGGGAAAGACATTTCATTCCCTCCCTCTTGCTCTCTCCAGAAAGGCTCCCAGATCCAGTCTCCAGGAAAAAAACAAGAGGGCAGAGATCACTTTCCATTTTTTTTCTGACATCCCTGTAATTCCTGCCTCTGCCAGTCTGTCCCTGTGAGCTACTGTAAAGAAACCTCCAAGGAAACCATAATCCATTGCTGAAAAAAAGGAGTTATTTGAGAATACAACAAAACCTCTTTGATCTGGGGGGACAGAGAACTCCCACAGTTTGAAATGTCTCCCAGCCTGCCCCTTCCCTTTGCCTTCAGTAACTCTCCAGCCCTCACACCCCAGTTCAGCAGAGTTTCTGCCCTTCCATTCCACTCTGACATGATCCATTACTGAGCCTTAATGTGCTCCATGTACTTCATCAGCATGTTCAATATATATATTTCCATTTACAAGTGTGCTCTGAAGAGACAGAGCAAAGACTGGGCCCTCTTTGCTGCCAGATGCTGCAGAGATCTTTAAGCAGGAGGGGAGTTCTTACATCCAATCTCATGTATTATGATATTGCTTCCTTTTCCCCATCAGCACGTGCTTGGAGCCAGCCTGCTCTGCCCTTGCCATTTCCTCCCCAATCCACTCTAGTTAAATACCTTTTTCATAAGGAGTTTTAAATTATAAGTCTAAATGAGGCCAATAAATTATACTTCATAAAATCCTCTGCACATCATTTCCTCACAGAAAAGGCTCCAAAGAAATATTTTCCATGCCACCACCTATGTTCCCATCCCTTTGCAATATAACATTTATTCTAATATTAAAATGGCAGCTGCTCTATAAATTGTGAATCATTAGCACTCTTCATTGATTTTTCCCTTGCAGGCTGCAACCCTGGGCAGCGGCTGCGTGTGAATATCAGTCTATTGGATTGAGATTCATATCCTATTTGAGGGTCAAAGACCGAGACCTCGTGAGCTTGAACTTCTATCAGCCTAAAGCTGATCAATACTTGGAGATATATTTGATCCTGGCTGCTGGCACAGATTAAGTGGCCATAAATACAACCCAAACTGTGAGGCTGCTGGGATGAGAGGCTGGGGAAGGGGAGCCCAGCCAGCTCCAGTGGGATTTCTGGCAGCAGAGAGAAGCCTGCAAGGCTGGGTCCTGTGTTTTTTTGGGGGGGATGCAGCTCTGCTGGTGGAGGAGGGGTGACTTCAGGGACCTCAGAGGTTTTCCAAGACATGGGATCCCTTCAAATTCCCACATCCTAGGTATTCCCAGGAGGTGAGGAGGGCATGGATCAGAGCCAGCTGCTCCCCCACTGCTCAGCTTGGCATAGACACCACAGGTGGGCACACCAGGAGGATTAGTTGAAAAGCATCAGACAGATCAAATAAGTTCCTTTATTCCCAGTCTCCCCTCTATCTCCAAGTGAAACTTTAAATATATGATTAAAATGACCTATTAAAGAGGAGAGACTCATTCCATTTGAGTACATTAACGGTGATTCTGTGCTGGCTGAGCAGGGAAAAAATCCATAATCATAAGCTTTATTAAAGAACAATATCCTTCGAGGGCTTATTGTTTTCCCCTTTAGATATGGGGAAGCTTTGAAAAATAGACATGGAAACAGAAAGAAATACTGTGCTCACTGCTCCAGAGACCAGGGCACTCAGGGGAATTACCTCCCTATTTTTAGGCATGTTTACAACAGGCCTGTTTGCTGTATTACCTTTGATTCGAAATTCCAATTGAAATGATTCTTTTCAACGCTTGGGAGATCCAGAGGGGAAATAATTACAAGTGGCATGAAGGCTGGAAAAACCACACTGCCTGCAGGAGGTGTGTGGCATGGACAGGATGCAGGATCCTCCAGCTCTCCCATGGATTTTGGGAGGGGAACCACTGTCTGGCTCTAAGCAAGTCCAAGCTGGTGTTTGTATTTACAAGGTCTCATGTCCTTGTGGTGTCCTTGGGGGGAAGAGACCTGATTATCATAAGGAATATGTTTTTATTCCCCTACATAAGTACTACTTATTATAGTCTCATATATTTTCTGACACTACCAAGGGGTCTTTATTGTTGTACATCAAGGTCACTGACAAGTAATATATTCAATCTATTAAGTTATTAGGGAGATAAATAATTTGGATGCAAGCTGAACTCTGAACTTTTACCTTTTCCCCTGACAGAAGGGTAGTTTCTTGGCATTCATACTAATCTTGCCTCTGCTTGAATAGTAATTCCATTAGGGTTATGGCTGCAGCTATACATATGCAATGACCTCAAATACAATTTCTTTATGGGCATGGGCAATAGGAATATTAAAATTTTAAGCCAAAGAGGATGTAATGCAACTTTGCATTATTTATTGTAGACACAAATCCTTTATAATATTAAAGGATAAAGAATTAATAAAAGAAAGATCCCATAAACAATCCATAAAGTCAAATGTAGTTCTTGATTTAATGCAATTGCTTTTTAGTGTCTTCTGGTTACACACTTGCACTTCATTAAAAAAAATCCAGTCAAGAATGAGGAGCATCCTGATAACTCTGTGGTCCCTGGGTGGTTTTGAAAGCAGCTCCTACCCAGGGACACCCATTCCTTGAGATGCTTGTGACTGATCTTAATCCAGAGGTTATTACAGTTATTCAGTCCCTGCAACTGGGACTAACTGGTTATTTTAGTCCCTGAAACTGGCACCTCTGCTCTTAACCTGGCAGTGCCCCAGGAAGATCCTCCAGGATTTGGGAGCTGAGCTTTCTCCCCAGCCAATTATTCTAACAAATAGTTTTCATTCCTGACAAACCCAGCTGCAGAGCCTCTGCAATGGCAACACGGGAATGTCATGTGCCAAATTTTGGGAAAGGGAGTGTGGAACATCATCCCTGAATGCTGCAGCAAGGAGGCTGCTGCCTCTGGGCTGTGTTCCCTGAGACTGTGCTCCTGGTATCAGGAACATTAACTATGCCAAAATCACATCAGATTTAATAGGTGTTGACAACCAATGTGTTAAAGCTGCTTTCATGTCAATTCTCTTTTTGCTTTACACTTATGATGTCAAGAGAATGTAAACCTTGCTGGCAACACCAGTAATCTAAATAATTAGCTAAACTTTGGAGCAAGCTTTTCTCTAATGAGAGCAGAATGAAAGCAGGG
>VYZS01105159.1:0-12950 GCA_013400695.1 Neodrepanis coruscans
AGGCCAAGGCCTCATGGCAACAGTATGAGGATTAATTTTTACTACATTACCATATACATCCTGAGGGGTGGCTTGTAGCAAAACAGCTATTTTAAGAAACCAAATCATATATGTGTATGCACACACGTATTTGCATATACACACACAACAAAAAGTAAGGTTTTGTACATAATTTTGATCATTGAGTTAGGAAGCCTATTCTATAATGCTGAGCCTGAGAGTGTATGAGTTAAATAGTGCCTCTGCTTCTAAGCAATTAAATCTTGTAGCTGTACATAAATACTTGAACAGTATTTCTCCTAAGTGCCATAGCCATGTGCAGACAAGTCTACACACATACATTCTATCTGAGCACCTAGGCACTTAGCTTTTGACTAAGCTCCATCACCGTTCACAAATCAACTGCAAAAGGACTAAATGACACCTAAATTCATGGTAACTACGATCCAGTAGTTGTGCTCAGACCATTAATAAACTTTCGGCTTTCTCTGAATCACAGTAGTTGCATTGGTTTCATTCAAAAACTTCCTGGGGAAGATTGAATCTGAGGCCCAGATTAATTATTCTTCTGAGTACCAGAGGATTCAAAAGCATAAAAGAATGTAATATAAGCTATAAACTAGCTTGGAATGAAGATATACTCCACTCAACTAGGAAATACTCAACTAAAGTTATCTAAGGTGTATATAATCTCATAATGATAAACCAGAAAGCTTTTACCATGGGGAATTTCTTTCTGCTTGATTTTATTGTAAGGAAGGAAGACTACATACTGCATACCTAGGGAAAGTAGGTAAAAATATCCTTACATTTCAAAATCTTCTATAGAACAAAAATGAATACATCTCTCACAGAGAAATAAGAATTTGTTGTTAGTCCAATTAAGGTTTCAACATTTTAACATATTACTTAATGCAGAAAAACCTAATTAACAATACAGTGATTTTTTTTTAATCTCTTAGTCACTCTGAGTAGTTATCCATGTTTTCTGGCTTGGTGCTCACATATAAGAAATGTCACTTGGGATCTGAAAGTCAACACAATCCTTCCTAAGATGGATGATAAAGGATACTGTGATGACAATGCTCAGCCCTCTCTGCTGAAAGAAGTATCAATTCAGCTGATGCTAATACCGATGCTTTCTTTCTCTTGAATCTTGTGATCTGATTGTAGTTATTTTTTCACTTTTCATAAAACACTTTGTTTGCTTTTCATTGATTCCAGGTTGAAGAGTGAAAGCTGCCTCCAGCCCTCCACCCCAGTTCTGTTACACCAAGGAGCTGTTGTTTGTTGCACACTATTGCACTGGGGCTCATATTCCCAGGGCTTAGGCTAAAATAAGTCAGTCAGCAGGCACTGACCAATGCCTCAACTAGTTCTGGCTGAAGGAACCGCAGACAAGTCCTGAGTCCCTGCTCTTCCAGGTATAAAACCTGTCTCTGTCTCCTGGTAGAGGTAAAAATATGTATCTGGCTCAAAGACGAGGAAAAGATGTTCAGACATACATCTAATACAAGCATCTAGATGCTTTACAGAGACCACTGACTGCTCTTACCATTTGGGAGATGGGCAGGAAATCTTAAAGTGTTCATTGTGTTATATCAAGCGTTTGGTGATATTTAAAAATTAAAATCTATCATCTAGAAGAAAAGGGAAGATCAAGGTTCCACAGTCTATACTGGGGCAGATGCAAGCATGTTGAGAGTAGACTTAGGTCTTTATTTAGAATGTTTGTTAGTGCAGAATACAATCAGAACTCTAATTTCTGCGAAAATAATTTTGGAAGTATGTAAAAAAATTTATTTAGCTCTCTGAGGGTTTCCGTAAGCCTTGAATTTACTCTTTTGAGGGGAAAAATTTTGCTAGTGGTAACTGCATTCAATGTAAGATGGTATCTGTTGTATTTAGATTGTCCATAAATACAGCTCCATTACATTTCTTTTTTGTGGTGACCCAGACTAACTCACAAAATATTTGTATTTACACTGAAACAACCAAAAATTCCCTTTATTTATTTCATGCTTTGTTTCAGTCTGGGACATGATGCTACTTGAGGTGTTCAGAAAGGAGCTCTTCCATTCTAAGTGATAATTCTTTCTTACTTATCTGGGCACTATTATAAAATTATGAGGATTCTAATTTAGTTTCATTCATTTTTCTTTAAGATATCAAATTAAAGCTTCATTTCTGATTCTAGTTCTGCCAAAGTAGAAGCAATAAAAGATAACTCAAATCTCACTAAAATAAAAGTGCCTTTTGGTAAACAAGTTCATACTCCCTGTCCCCCATTTTTTTTAGCTGCCAGTTATTTAGATCTGGAGTCCTTCCAAAACTGAGAGTCATAGATGCATTATGCTAAATTCAGTTGCAGCACACATTTCATTTTATGTTTCCCTATATCCTAAGACCTCATTTGAGGAAGAAGTTTAATTAAATATATATTGAGACTTTCCTTCACAATGTCGGCCCAGGATATTGATAAATATGAGTAGCTTGCCAGCAATACAGATACTCCTTTTATCTGTCTCTATTTTTCAGCTGCCAAGAGAAAAGTTCCTCAATCTAAAGTTTGTAGGAAGCAAACTAGTACAATTAAACCACCTTGTGATTTTTATGTATGTTTAAAATTATATATATATATATATATAGTTGTACACATAATCATTAATTTATATGTGTACATGCATATTCAAATATAAACATGTCTATAAATATATAAAAGCCTTAGGGAGATTTGTTCCCTTGAAAATAATAGAGCCTCCTTGTAACAACCCTGAATATCCTGAAATGTCTTTCCTGTAGCAGGGAAACAAATGACAAACTATAGTTTCAGTAGTGAAATGTTCAATATAAAGTTCAGTCACTGGGGAAAGGGCATTGTTGAATGTACAAATGGAATCAAGAATTTCAGAAGATAGATTTTCCATACTGTGCTTTCATTTTTACACCTTTATTTTGTTTATAATGTTTTAGGCCTTTTTGCTTTGAGAATATTACCTAAAATTAATCCACAGAAAATTCAAATTCTTGTCTTTATAGTCTCTGAAACAGCAATACTCTGCTGTTAGTCCAACCACTGTTTCAAATCGGCATCTTAGAAGTCTTACCCTTAAAGAGTAAGAAAAAGACTTCAGGTGGGTGGATGGTCTTTTCCATCCTCTGTCTCTCTTCTCACTCTTTCTTCTTCTATCAAAGAATTAATGAATCAGTCTTCAGAATGGGTGAACTACCCATTTCTACTCTTGTGACGGACAGCAACCTAAATAACCAGTATAAATTGGATGCTTATTTTTTTAGATGACACAACAAAGAACTAAATGAAAATCTGTTTAAAGTAAGTGGGTCTTTCCATTTAATCATTGTAGGCAAAACCTGACATTTCTCATTAATTCTCATTTAGATATTAAAGAGGGTGCAGGAATATTTTCATACTAAAATGTTTATTCTTCTGTAACGTTGCATGTTTTTTAATGTTACATGTATTATTTAACACCATTTTTACACATATTTTACCTTTAAAAATTAAATATGAATGTTTATTTCCTTCATTTGGTAGGTACACATATCCTCAAAATATCAAAAGGAAATTATTTAGATGATTTTACTATGCATTCCTTTATTTAGAAATCTTACATATTACATAGTTAATCTTCAAAAGGGTGTTATAAAACTCAGTGTTACAGTCAGTTTAATGGTATATTATAGATGTAGAGTGGCAGTTTTGTAAAAATACACTGCTGATATAAAACTGTGGAAGTCTTAAAACTATATACCTATGCATTCTTCCTCAGTCCACCATAACCTTTTCATTATAGTTTATACACAAGGAATGTATGTCTTATTTTTTGTATTCATTTTATGGTAACTGAAATTGGAATTCAGGTATATTAAGGAAAATTAATTTTAAAAAATACAAATACTTGGAAAAAAAGGAAAGATATTAGTAGTACAGTATAAACCAGTAATCTATGATATTATAAATTATCTGTGAGTTGTTAGAAAAAATTGTGTCACTCTAGTTTTTTTCAGGGCTCAGCAACTCTCTGCCACTATTGATAATTATGTTTGCTCTGAAATACAGTCACACCTATTTCAAAAGTAATTGTGACTAAATAGCACAAACTGTAAAAAAGTAGGACACAAGGAAAGGAAGCTTGTGTCAAAATGCTTGAAAAATAAGCTGGTATTTCTCAAATTTTGTGAAAACTACTGTAAGACTTTTACTGAAACTCTTATTTTTGGGTTACTTAAGCTTCATTATTCAACCTAGACTTGAGCCGCAGAAGGCAGCAAACTTTTCTATACAAGAAGTCAGGTCAGAGGGCCTATGTCCCCTGCAGCAGGGAGTCGTTCACTACTATCAGGTGTTGCTTTCTCCTACTGCTCCTTTGTAGTTCAGGGTTAAGATACACTGCATGAAAGTACAGCCAGCTCCTCCTTAGTTTTGAGGGCAGTAAACCTGTCAGTAGCTGCAAATGTTCAGGTGTAGCAGGAACCTTTTTCTTTTTGCCAAGAGGCACCTGCTTCCAGCCTTCACCTGCTTCAGAGTCTTCTCTTTCCATTCTTCTAAGGACAGGTTCAGTAGCTGAGCTCACAAAAGAAACACTGTGTGATATCAGCTGCAGAAATTTTTACCATACATAGGTCTCCTCAGATATTTTGCATATCAAGGCCTATTCTCTCTATACCATTATACCCTTACTGTTTAATAAGAATCAGTGTGCAAGGCTAACTTACATTAAGTAATAAAGCAATAGACCATATTGTTCTCATTACATTCTCAGTTCTGTAATTTATAATTCATTGAGAGTTAGAAAGCAAACAGTTTTTAAGTTCATGTGTTTTATAGGTAGCTCCATTCACATGTAGGAAGAATTAAAAAAAAATACCTAAAGCTACAAATCACAAAATTTTGAAAGTAGACAGCTAAAGAAATTAAAAATTCTTGTAACATTTCCAAATCACTAATGTCTCCACCGTAATACTACAGAAAAAGACTAGGTAATAAGTATCTTAAGTAACATATTTATTTTTACTCTTCCTATTTAATAAATGTGCACTAAATTATTTATTGGCAAGTATTTCCTGTACTTATGTATTTGAACTGAACCAAAGACAAAACTAATGTCTACAGTGTATTCCTGGAACTGAAATGAAACAATGTCTTCCCACTATATAAAATAGTTTCCAAACAGTTCCCTACTTTCCCTACTTAAAAAATCACTGAATTCATACCAATATGAATGAAGAAACAAAACAATAATTCCAGCATTAATATGTTTATTATTTCAGCTTCCTTCATCATCTTTGTTGATCTTCCAGACCACAATGTCTTTTTCAATTCTAATATGCAGACAAACCCTCATGGGTACACTTGAATTCAAGTTTCAGAAAGAATAAGGATCACATATATCAATGCTCTATATATGGAAATATTTCCCCTCACATAAAATGTATCTTTTCACTGTCTAACTGTCAACCGCTTCCTGATCAAACCAGGCAACACCAGCTTCTGTTGCTTTTCCATACTCTTGGCAGCCTCTCCTGACATCTGCACAACTTGCATTTACAAGTACACAGATTCCAGAGCTGTCAGTGGATGGAAATAATTTTGAAATCCAGAGTGAAAATAAATGGATTCCCTGAAAAAGGCTTTTATTTTTGCATCAAGTCTTAGAGCTAGAACAGAAGCTTCTATTTTACACTTCTCCATTTCCAATAGTATCACAGAGCACTGGAAATGTCCCAACAGCAAATGGATGCAAGATTTTTTTTAAGTGCTTTGTGTATCAAAGAAACAAGTGAAAAAAAGAGAAATCAATACTTTTTTTCCTTAGGATATTTTAGTACATACAAATAAATACAACGGGGGAGAATCTCCCGCACTGCTTTGCTTTTTTTTTTTTTCCTTCTCTTTCAAAGAAGAATTCAGACAAAAAATTGTTTTCTGATTTATTTATAGCACAGCACACTAAAGTTTAGTATTAGTTTGTTTTGGAACTCATTAGCCTGAATTAGTTGTTTATTCTGGATGCTGCAAAATTTTGATCTCATATTAGCGATGTGACTTTGATATGTTGGCAGCTGAGCAGAACTTCATAACTTTTCCACCAGAATTGAAGTTTTTAAATAAAACAAGATTTCTGTCAGACTACATTTATTTGGAGAAAAAATTCAACAGTTTCCAATTTTTTTCAGAGATGAATAAACAAAATTATCATATTTTGTTACTTAAAAAAAATATTATGAGAACAACAACAGCAACAAAAGAAAACAAAAGAGCTAGAAATAGAGAAATATTTTCTGGTTTTACCAACACCAAGAAACACACAATATTATTGTAGCACTTCAGTATTTAGAAGGGGTATAAAAGAACAATAGGGACAGACATTTTAGCAGTGGCTGTTTTAATAGGACAAGGGGTAATGATTTTAAACTAAGAGAAGGTTGAATTAGATTAGATATAAGGAAGAAAGCTTTGATGGCAAGGATGATGAAACACTGGAACAGGTTACCCAGGGAGATGGTAGATGTCCCATCTCTGGAAACATTCAAGGTCAGGATGGACAGGACTCTGAGCAACCTTGTCTAGTTGGTGTCCCTACTCAGTGCAGGGGTGTGCCATAGATGACCTTTAAATATCCCTTCCAACCAACCCTATTTTATGATGCTAAGATTCTACTTTTTTTCTTTTTTCTTTTTTCTTTTTTTTTTTTTTCTCAGCAGTTGGACAAAAAGCCTTTTCGGAGAGGAAAAAGTCACTGCTGCTGAATATTTTGGAGTGCAGCTCTACTAAATGGATGACTGGAGTCTCTAAAGCTGTACCCAGTCAAAAGCAGCTGTTCAGGGAATCAGATGCAATGGAGCCCTTTAAATGATCACCAAGCAGACTGGTAGTACATTGACCCTGACCTCAGTGTAAAAACTTGAGCACTTTGTTTACCTGTGAGGTAGCCTGGAAGGAAATGCTAAATGTTATGCACCTCAAGTATGTTCCACCTTGGAACATTATCATAGAGATAGTTATGTCTATAGAGAGCTTTTCTAGATTATTCATTTTGCTGTTGGAAGAAAAAGTGCATTCATTAATGAGTAGGCATTACAGAACTGCAAGAAAAACAGCATCAACAAAACTCAACCAGTTTGTACTTAATGCCTTGAGAGTGGCAAATGTCAGCCAAATTCTCACCCCAGCCTGAACTACTGAAAGTTGTCTGCATGAAAAAAAGGCTGCTTGACCTACTTTTATCTGCTGGATGAAAAATAGATGTTTTTGTCTGCTGATGGCTATGGTACTTCCAAAACAGTAGTAATCAAGTGATTTTTTTTTTCCTTCTAAAAATAGCTATTCCAAACTTATCTTGTATGATGAAGACTGAATTACAACATATCCTGAGGAAAGAAGAGTTTTCCACTGACCGTTGATTAGGAGAAACCACAAGTTACTTAGCCACCATGTAGCATAAAGAAAGCATGAAAAATAAGAACAAATGTGTTCACTAGGACACTCATATCTATGGGTATAAGAATATGTTGAGGATTTTATGATATTTCTTTTTATAGTTAAAATGCAGTATGATGAGTGGCAATGAATGCTGGGAGCATCCAGTACATATGGCAGGTAGCCTCAAAAAGGAATTCAGTTGTGAAATACTTCTTTTATGATTTAGCCTTTAGCTATTGGTAGCTATTATTATTTGTCTTAATTGTCCTTCACATTCTCTATGTTTATTGTTTTTCTTCATGATAAAGGTTTTTTCTTTGAAAAGGAAAAAGTCCTGGTACAGTAGTGATGCCATAACACAATAGACAGTTTATATTATTAAATGCACAATATCATTCAGATGTCTCTTTCTGCATGATCCTTTCAAGCACCAGTAAAACAGTATGAAAGTTTCAAGACTATTTAGGAATTTCTGATACGGCACAATACTCACTGATACTTTGGTACTACTCAAAGCTCGGGGTTTCACTGGGAAGCTCAATGCAGTGGGACAAGCTGACACACTCCCAGATTGCTTCTGTAAGCATCAAAAGAAAAACTGCAAAGTCAAATTTAATTCCAATTTCCAATCTAAAATGGAAGAAGCTTATCTGGAAATTATATTGTCATTTACATTATTTAACATACCGTATTGTCTAATAAATTCAGCAATACTATTCCTTGGAGAGTCCAGTAATGGGCTAGTAAAGTTTTACAGGAAAAGACAGTTCATTATTCCAAATACCTTACTGTCTTCAGAACACAAGGAGTCATAATATGAAATAAAATCAAAACAAACAAAATGCAAACATAGAAGATAGAAGAAGCTGGGGAAAAATAAAGAAGAACACAATCAAAATAATAATAGCATTATTTTATTCAAGACATATTAGCTTATCACATGCACAGCTTTGTACAAAATATAATTTCTACTAGGTAAAAAAAAAAAAGAAAGGCAAATAAACACAGAAATAGCAACAGAAATAAAACTTTAGAATACCATAGTTATGGCAATGAGTTTTGACCCACTTTTTCTGACTCTACATCGTTGTATCTGAAGTCTCCTCACATTGCAGGAGAGACACAGAATCATTATTAGAGTCACCATTTATTGAGGCTAAACATCAAATCTTTAAGATGGCTAAGAAAAAAAAGGTAAATAATTTCCTCCACTGGAAAGTGTATACTATGCTTTACTACCATTATTAACATGACAAAATAAGGATGTGATGTGGAAGTGATTTGAGGAAAAATGCTCTGTTATCCACTGATAGACATCCTGTGGGATAGCTCTGTTGAGTTTTTCCCTGGAGCATAGACTTCTTTCCTCATAGATTTTGCTCTTCAAAAAAATGCATTGTAAAACTATAATATAGTTCCTTCTTGCCAAGGGATTTGGCATATCATATCACAATTAAAAAATACAATGAACCCATGAGCCAATAAAAAATCTGTAGTGTCTTCTATAAACTAAGCTAACAAGCAATAAAACAAATCGAGTTTAAGTGTAAGAAAGGGTTTTTACTCCCAAAAGTGGAAGAATTTTATGGAAAAGTCTACATAGTCATCCGCACATTCATGCTGTTGAAATAGTGAATGTTCTTTAAAAGGCAGTCCTTCTGTTTAATTAGGTGTTTTAGATCAGCACATATATTGGAAGGATTTTTGAACTGCGGGTAACTGATACAGCTGTCTTTAGGTGGAAAAAATATCCTCAGATTAGTGTAATAATTTGGTTGGAAGCCGAAATGATTCTTTTCCTTAACACATCAGGAATCGTGTCTAATAGAGAAAGGAGATAAGACTATATAAACAAATAACTTAGAAGTCTCATTTCAAAACGAAAGCAGGCATACAAAAAACACACTTCAAAGATCCTTTAAGCTGGAAAAACATCCTCTGCTTTAGACTATTTGCATCAATGCTTCTTCACCTTTGATGTGTGAAAGAGGGAGATAGATATCTGTGGGCTTCTTTTTGTGATGCTAGCATTACATAGTAGGGGTAAACTGGAGCCAATGTCAGGATTTAGAAATGCTTGTCATCATCTGGAGGGTGGCACTGGGCTGTGCTGAACAGGCAGAACCTCCGAACTCAAATCTGCTCCTTGACACATTTCCAGTTCTTTAACTGCAAGCTGACTGCTGGCACCAACTACCTGGAAATAGGCTACTCCACACAAAGAGATGAAAGAGACAGACACACCATTTATTTTTTGTTATTTGTTGATATTGCCCTTTCAGTAAGATAAAGACCCATATAACCGCATAGCTCATTTTTTTGGAATAGAATAGAAATTGTATGCAATTTTCTCCTCAGCTCTTTCTTTTGAACTTATTTCTATATTAAAGGCTAATTGGTTCTTAAAAATACGCAAGCAACACCTAAGATTCAGATAAGGTTGACTATTAATACTCTATCTATTCCTTTTTTTTTTTTTTTGAGGAAATACCTAAAAATTACTGTCATCAATGACATAGAATAAGACTTTAAAACATTTTACATTACATGAAAAGAAGGGAAGCAAACACTTAATTTGTAAAATATCTGTGTTTGATTCATATTATTAGATTTTATAATCCTAATATTATAGTTATATAGTTTATGCTCCTTTTATGCCTTTTGAGCTGAAATGTCTCTGAAATGTCTGCGTTTAATCCAGCTTAATTGGGTAGATGTTCACTTCTTCAGTGAGGGCAGTGAGTATTGTTTCTACTGTCAATTCCTTATGTCTGGAATATCCCTGTTTACCCCACTTTGTCTACAAAGGCACGAACAATCATTGTAAGTCAGCAAGTGTCTACACTGGAGCATGAATTGCTGTTACTTTTAGGACCCGAAAACTTTGCAAGTAAACTAATAGCTTCCACATAATAACAGACAGAATAGATTTTGCTTTTTCTTTCTCAATTTTCCTGACAGTAAATATATGCTGAGAATATATGCTTTGCCAAAAATACCACAAATATCCCTACTGAGGCAAGTGTCTGAGCAAGGACTATAGGTAGTCTGCTCTCCTCATTATCAGTGAGCCCAAAATTAGGTGAAAACTAAGCTTTAAGAAAACAATCTTCAAATCAGCAGTTAGCTATGAGATGCTTTGAATTTTATTCCAGATCATGCGGGAGAAAAGATCTTTTATGAATCCATCACCATTCTATCAAGCAAAACCAGCCTCACTCCAAATCACATGACACTGTGCTGTTACTTGTTTTGTGACTCTATATGTGTGTTTGTCAATGTATTCACAGGCATAACTATGTATAGGTTACCTTCCCATCAATACATATTCCTAGGAAGACTCATGAACATCTATAGCTACCAGCTCGATATGAGATCCTAACTATCCTAACTAACAGATGCCAATATATAAAGAAATACATGGTCATGGTGGCAATCCTGTATTTTCAATCACAGTGCTATTGTAACATGTTGTATGTGGTAGCTAGTCTCCTCAAGTAGACTAACAAAGATGATGAGGAAAAGAGCAGGATGTTGAATCTGAGTGGTCTTGATGAAAAGCACTAATTACTTTGGCAATTTTTTTAACTTCTGTATTCAGCAGTTTGGTATGTAGTCCTAAAAACACAAAACTGGGAGAAGTATTGAAAGACAGCCTCGGTTGTTTTCAGAAATTTAAGGACATTTTTCTGAGGTGATTAAGGAATAGGTAGACTAACAAATTACCCTTGGATACAGGAATAAGAATATAATTTGTGCCAGCTACTGTCATTTCTGTGTATGAGCTCCTACCCAAAGGTAAATGAAAAATGCTCCCAGGTAGCAAGTCCAGGTAATAACAGAGAACTAAAAATCCTCATATTGTATGTATCCCTCATACAGGTTGAAAGAAACTAACACTGAAAGTTGTCTATTCATCTTCTTAGGGCCCTTTAATGCTTTTAAAGTGTTATGAGGCTTTTTTGAGATCTTTGAATGCCTTCAATCCAGTGACTAAGTTTGTGAAAGACAGAATTCAGATGCCTAAATGCTATCTGAGTTTAAAATATGACAGATAAATAAGGGGCCTGAATCAGTCTGTGGCAAGGATTGTTTGTAATTTTAATTTTTATATATAAGTCATTACACTTATAACAATTATTAACTGTTATAACAGCTAATTAACACTTATTACAATTACACTTACTGGACTCTCAGCATTTGAAGACTGCTGTTTTAGCTGCTAGCAACTAAGTACCATATGATTGCTCCCTCTCCTACTCCTGCCCCTTCCACCACTGTGGGATGGGGAGGAGAATCAGAAAAATGTCAAACCCATGGGTTGAAAATCAACAGTTTAATAATTGAAATAAAGTAAAATATGCTCCTACTAATAATAATGCTACTAATAATCATAATAAAAATGAAGATAACAAAAAAGAAAAACAATAAAACTCAAGGAGGAAAAAAACCGGTAAGGCAGAATACAATTGATGACCACCCACTAAGCAACTGCCCTGCACCTATTTACATACTGGGCATGATGCCCTCTGGTGTGGAATACCCCTTTGGCCAGTTTGGGTCAGCTGTGCTCCTTCCCAGCTGTCTGCATAATTCCTCACTGATAGAGTACAGGACACTGAGAAGTCCTTTACTTAGGGCAAGCAGCACTCAGCAACAACTAAAACATCAACATGTTATTGACATTAACCTTATACTAAATAAAAACCACTGAGCTATACTAGCTATTAGGAAGAAAATCAGCTCTATCCTAGCTGAAATCAGGACAATCACAAAAAAATCATATCAGCAGCACCATTTGGCAATTCACTAGGTGTATTCACAGCTGTTTGGTTTGCTTCACTAAGTATACAAAGTTTATTAATAGTTGATATAATACAAGTCTGAAGACCTTTACCAAAAGAACACTCTAAAATTCAGCCAAATATGAAATGTTTCAGCCAGAAATCTAGGAATTCTTCATAACTTCCTGAGTTGGATGATGATGCCATGTTTCTAGACTGCAAATTGTTTTTGTTCTGTTTTTATTAGTTTTGTTCTGCCTGTAATGTGTGTTTTAATTTGACCTCACTATCTGGAAGATGATTGACAAAATTATAATTGAATGTGCCTTGAAAAGCTCTGAGTCAGAACTTTGAAATATGCTATTTCCGTTGAAAAGAAAATATAACAACTTTTCATATTTATACACTTGCATTTAAAACCACTTGGCAGACTTAAATAATTATATCTAAACAATTGCAGAGAAAATACAATAGACCTTCTGTCTTTCCTTTTCTTAATTCCCGTCTCAGGACTTTTCACTTATTTGGAATTGAAATGGCACGTCAATTGAGAAGGTAATATCATACCTATATATTACCATATATTACCATATATGGGTCAAAATTTATAAGAACAATTTTAATTTAATATGACACACTGATGCGTTCACATTGCTGAGTGTCAAAACTGGCTGAAGAAGAAGAGAATATGGTTTTCTCAAAACAGGTCTTGTCCCCCTTCC
>VYZS01105167.1:0-10819 GCA_013400695.1 Neodrepanis coruscans
CCGGCCGCCGCCCGGACTGCTGCCGCGGTGGTGCTGGTTGGAGGGCAGAAGGCGGGTAGGAAAGGCTGCGGGGCAGCGGGGCCGCCCGGAGATGGTGGGAGCGCACCGTGGGAGCGCCCGCTGGGAGGCAACAGGTGGCGGCAGGTCTGGCTCAGGGACACCTTAGAAACTTCGGGCAAGGGCGTTGCAAAGGAAGGGAGACGGCGTGGGCTGACCTTCACGTCTGAATTTTACTGAAGAAGCTGGACACGCTGCCCTGGGTTTGTGCCCGTGGGGAGCTCGCCAACAGGTTTGCCAGCGCACAGGGGTGCGGACAGCCGTGCCCAGAGGTTAAACTGCAGGTCTGAGCCCCGCGTGGATTTTCAGGGCAGCCACTGTGGGAGGGACTGCAGGGAGATCGGAAACAAAGGTGCATATCCCCGCCGAGGGACTGGCAGAGTAAAGGGTGTCCAGCAGTGGAGGAACAAGTGGAAACTGGGATTGGGATTAAACTCAGTTTGTGACTAGAAAACACAGGTGACTTTATTGGACAGAAGGCAAATCTGAATTTAGGACTGAGAGATAGTAGTTTTACTGGAATAAGATCACACAATAATAAGGCATATAGTAAAAAGGAGAAAGGGTGAACCTGCTGGGGCACCCCTCTAGAACCAAGGATGGAGAGACAAATAAAATGAAACAATGGTTAGAGAAGCAGGTAGAAGTCATTGGACCAAGCAAAGACAAGATGTCAAGAGTATTGCTGAAAGAGGTTGACAGATTAAGCAAGATTTCATTTAGGTAGGAGGAATTCTTTAGGCACTTCAGTGACAGTGGTGACAACTGAGCACAAAGATCTGCAGGCAGACTGCAGACCATGTGACAAAGGCGGTCCCAGACATGGTTTGTGAACACCATGTTCGTGGAGTCTGATTGTGAAAGAGAGAAAGGGTGTAGGACAACAATCTGGAACAAACTGGATCAAGAAGTGGGTCCTTCCTCCTCCGCACAGGAGAGATTAGAGAATTATTGCACTGCAGGAACAATAACTACATTCAAATGTTAAAGAGAAGGAAGGAAAAGTGAACATGTGTGAAATGGGGAGAGTGATGTGAAGAGGAATATGTTCATTTAGCACAGGAAAGGAGAACAGAAATAGCCAGAAGAGATAGAATGTCTGGGCACTGGCAGAGGGGAAAGTTAAGCAAAGGAGATGGAAAAAATGAGATGTGAAAAGGTTCTCCAGAGGAAATTGTTTGAATTGTGTGCAGAGAATGAGGACAGCAGTCTTTGCTCCTAGGTTCTTTATGTGTTGGGAAATATGGGATATATATTAGAATTGCACATTAGGAAAACGGATTTGTCACAGGCATCAGCCAGGTTCTCTGCTTTCCTCCACAAGCACTCAACAACATAAAGCAGAGCCAAAGAAAGCCAATGTTGAGATTGAATCATATTTCCTGCCTAGTAATGAGAGAAAATGAAAGATTAAGGGCAAAGAAGCAAGAGGAAGTACTAAAAGCATCAGCAACTGGAGACATGAAAGAAAGGACAGAGTAGAGAGGGAAGGCCAAAAGCAAATAGTAAAGCATGGTGAAGAATACTGTGTGAAGGCTGAAAAGTTTGTGGGGGGCAAAAGAATAAGATGATAGAAAAAGAAGATGTGGTAACAAAAGTACCAGAAAGGCAGTAAGACTTGATGAAACCTCAAGTCAGTCAACCATTTCTTTGATCAACAAAGGCTTCAGTCAAATGAGAAGATGAGGATAAATAATATGGAAGGGTAAATGCAGCTGGGTAATTGTCTGGGAAATTATGCCACTGGGGACGGGTGTGGGAGGCTTTCCAGTGAGAGTGGAGGTGAAATGGAGAGAGAGTCCCAAGAGGTGAAATGAAGAAAACTACTGAAGAGGACTTGAGTGAGTGCGGGATGACAGTTCCATGAAGGCAAAAGGAAAATTGAATGTGCTTCATACCCTTTCATCAAGCCATAGGAGTTTGCCAAACTTGATCTCTTCTCAGTTCAAACTCTTGATCTTTCACAAGATGGCTAGTGGATGATTACTATTTCTGCAGGCTAGTGTGTTCTCACTTTGTGTACATTGTGTGATCCAGGGGCAAATTAAAACCATAAAAATGTAGCTTCATGTGAATATGCATTTCATACAACAAGTATCACACTGAATATTTTATGGTCCTTACGGTGATGCATGCAATAAGTGGAGGTAAACTGTGGTCATTTTTTTACTACAGATAAAATGTACAGTAAATTATACTTCAAAAGATAATTTCTAGAAATAGTGTGTTCTACCCAGACCTTATGGAAAATGGAAAACCCATAAAACCTCAATTCATATATAGATACACTGCTTCAGAGAGACAATTCACAAATGCCTGTCAAGGAGGCCATATGGAGAGGCTGGCAGAAGGGCAGCTAGTGAACCAGTTATATGTGCCAAGTTCAATTTGTCACACTTTACAGTACCAAGAAATATTTTGTTCTCATTTTGAGAAGGAAAATTCGTATTAGTAAGGATTCAACAACATACTCCTCAAAAAGCAACTTTTATGAAAAGATCCAGCATGCCTATTNGAGTAGATCTGGCATGAAAATTCCTCATCCATATTCAAACTCACAGCCTTTGGTACTTTAAGGCTTCTCAACAGCTTTGCTCACTGCTAGAAATCACCCTGCTCTGGCAAGGCGGCGGCAGCTGGATGTACACGCGGAAGCGGCAGCTGCCGGACCTGGCTGCCTCCGGTGCCGGCTGGTGTTAGGCGTGGCTACTCCGGCCGTGGTCCCCGAGCCCCTGCTCGGGCCAGCGGCGGATCAAGTCTCGGAGTCCCCGCCCCTGATGAGAAGGCGGTGTTTCCTCCGCGCCGGCCGTGCCAGGCCGGACTGCGATGGGTCTCTGGCGCTGGTGGCGGGCGGCGGGGGCGCTACGGGCGGCAGCGCCCGGTGAGCGGGGGGGCGGCTGGGTCTCTCCGCGGCCAGGCCGGGGTGAGCTTTGCCGGCCCCATGTGCTTGTGTTCAGCGGCGATGCCCTTCCCCCAGCGCGGGCTGACGGGCCGTGCCTCCCTCCCCGCCAGGTCCCTCCAGCCGCAGCCTCTGCGCCGGCGGGGCGCCGAGTGTGTCCTATCAGGAGCTCAAAGACCTGAAGAAGAGCAGCGTCCTCCACATTGACGTGCGGGAGAGGTGGGAGATCGACAGGTTTGGAAAAATCCCAGAGTCTATCAACATACCGCGTAAGTTACCAAGGCCGCTGTGTGCAGGCGTGGGGTGCTCGTGTTCCCCTTTGCTTGCTGGGGACTGAGCGAAGGAGTAGCGGTGCTACACAGCTGCCAGCATGTTGTGAGGCTGAATTTTTCCTCCAGAGGAATTAGAAAGCCTGTAGTGTAAGCTTGTCGGTGGATGGAAAATAAACGATACTTTGTTTCCTATGTCTGTCAGTGGGCGAACTAGTAGAAGCTCTACAAATGGACCCAACGGAGTTCAAGGAGCACTACAAGCAAAAGATGCCATCCAAGTCGGACCCTGTGGTTTTCTCCTGTATGGCAGGAACAAGAAGTAAACAAGCACTCGGTTTTGCCATGTCCTTGGGTTTCAGCAGGTATGACTTTTGCATGTAAGGATGGGATTAATGCTGCCTCCCCTCATGAAGCAGAACACCTATTCCCCTTGTGGGCAAGAGTAAAACTTTACATGTGGAATATGAACAAAACAGTTGGTATTTGAGTTGGACACTTCCTCGTGTCTCCACTGAACCTTGAAAGATGCCATTGTGTGTTCTTCAAAGTGAGGTGTATCATCCTCTGAACACAATCCCTGAGCAGCTCTGTGCATGTGCTGCAGGTGATGCAAACTGTTGCAAGACTATGGTGCCACTGAAGGGTCCTTCTTCCTCTTAGTGCTCCCTTGCAAGACGTTGCTTCTTTATACAGGTTCATAAGCACTAGTCCTGAGATGCAGGATGATTGGAAAGGTGGAAAACTGCTTGCTTTGGTAGAAGTACAGTCTTAAATATTTTCTGAAACCACACCCTTTGTTGAATTGCAGTTCTACTTGTATAGTTTACTGTGGACAAAGTACACCTTCACTTTCAATAAAGCTTTAGATTGTTTGCCAGGAGAAAAGCAGTGAAGGCAACAGCTAACAAAACAATGAGATTATGATAGTTAAATCAAAAGCAGCATTTAGTTGGCAGAATTATTACACCCACGCTGGAAGGTGCCTTGCTGGCATGAAGACTGCAGACAAAATGTAAGACATTGGTTGGTTGCGCATGCTTTCACTGAATTGCATGAACTGCAATTCATGAGCTGACTGGACTACTCCTACTAATTCTAATCAAAAGTATGGACCCACATTCGTGTTCTAAAGTGCAAAATACTTCCTTACCTGTTTTTCATAATGCCTAATTGAAGGAGTCAGTATTGTTTTGCATGGTGTTTTTTTTCCAGAGTTTAGTTTTGTACAGGTTGTCAGATCTATAGAGCATATAGGTTTACAAGGAAGTAAAGATTATTGTGCTGTGTTTATTTGAGAGCATCTGAAGTATAAGACATAATAACATGTAAATTTCCCACTGCAGTGAGTCTCTTCTCACTTTTTTCAAAAAGCAAGTGGCAACTGTTTCATAGGCCCAGCTGCTATTTCTTGCTTGATGTTTGATCTCCAGCATTATGTCATTTGGAAGAGTTACAGAACACACTGCATGGAAACAGGCAGTATTAAGAGGACAAGGAATGCCCATTGGCTCATTGAAGCTAGTATATACAAGTATATTTGATTGCAGAGAATTTCTGTATGTTTTGGGGAATTTTTATCTGTATTTTTTCCTGGGTTTTTTTGGTGTTCTGTTTTGGTTTTGGTTTTATTTGTTTTTTTTCTGTGTCCTCTTAAGAGACAATGTTAAGAATTACTCTTCTTAAGAAAGGTATCTTGTGCTTATTTTCAGAGTTCAGCAGTATGCTGGCGGCTTTGAGGACTGGGTAAAACATGAACCTCCAGAAAAGAAGTGAAGATGACTGTTCCAACTCTTACCCCATCGAGGCTTCGGGATAGTTTGTATGTTTTAGCATTCAAATTGTGTGCATTCCACTTCCAGAATAAAGCTTCTTGTGTGTATGGACATTCACCTTTAAATGGCCAAGCATATCAACTGCTTGGTTTAAATTATATCTGAAGACTACAACATGAACAGAGGACATTAAAATTGCTCGACCTTTCAACCTTTACTTTGGCCTGTGTTTTTGGTGAATGCATGTGAAGAGAATGTAACTGCTTATTATGTTAACTTTTTTTTGTATGATGTAGTTTGTGACTGTTTAAGCTAATGATGATAGGACAAATAAAATTATTTCCCAAATACCTATGTTTAATTTGTTTAGAACAGTTAAACTGTAGATATTCTAATGGAATTGGGGTGACTGCCCTAAGCACAGATTTACTATACTTCATGTGTAGATGAAGTTTTAAAATAGTTGCTGTGTTATCAAACAGTAGAGTACAAATTTTTAGGTTTGTGCTATGTGCTTATAAAGCCAAAACATTGCTACTGGTCAGAAAATACAAAGGGAAAACTGACCTGATGCCAGAATACTCACTGTTCAAAATGCTGTATGATTCCTTATTCTAAAAGTATACCCACTTTTACAAGCAGATCTGCTTCTGAGCCCACAGTGCTGTAACATTCAGTTAACACTTCTGTTTCTTCAGCAGCTCAGTATCAAGTGAAAACTTGCCTATAGTTGAAGTTACTATTACAGAGATGCAATTGTTTCAGGCTGGAAAATTAAGAGGTGTCCAGGGAAATTACTAAACTCCCTTCCTTCTTCTAAATAAATTAATTTGTATGTCTTAACTTTAAAAAACATACCAACCCATCTTCACTTAAAAATTTGCATATTCATAATTTTAAGGATTTTTTAAAATGTATTCAATGCAAGCAGTTCAGGAGAACTTGCAAAGATAAACTGCTTTGGCCTCTAGAAAATTAAAATCCCAGCACAGGAGTTTAGGGCTCTGTAAGACATCTGGAAAAAGGAATTTCTGGATTTGCAGGCAATGTGTGCTTATTCTACAGCTGTTCCATTCTGGCAGCGCAATGTGCATGGTTCGAAGAGGACCTAAAAATATGCCCTCTCCAAGTAATGTTACTAGATCTTTATTTCTGCAGTCACTGGTTTCTAGAGAACCCCTGTAGTTGGCCAGCTGTGTTCATTGTGCTGCCCTGATGGTACCTCTTACAGGGTTTCTGTGCTCTCATTCTCTTTGCTAGTAAGTAGCTGTCAGAATAGTGACTAGTGAGTGCATTTTTCTTCAAAGTATCATTGACTTTTTAGTGGTCTTATTGCTATACTGTATTTCCAATCCATTAAAAAACCCAACCCAAATAACATTAGAACCAGACTTTATTATACACTATTTTCCAAAATATTGGTTTAATCTAACTGATTAATTAATGGGAGTAAAATTAAATTAAAATGCCAGGTGAGCATCGGTGTTACCTTGTTGTGGTCAATTACTCTGCAATTCTTGCTATCTTACTCTTCAAGATCAGGAAGAGTAATGGATGCCAACAGTTTCCTTGAAGTTAGTCAAAACATATAGTTTATTAATTTTGCCTGTTTAATATGACCTAGGCTGTTGGTTTCACAATTTTATGGGCATGTGGTCAAGGGGGCAACAGAAACCCACTGTTGGCTGTGTTGTGCCAAGGCTCACCAGGACTAATGACGACTTTTGAAGATCATTAAGGTCAGACTCTATAGAGGATTTGAGAGACACTGGAAACATTTAGCTGAATGTATAATTACTTATCTGTAGGTATAATTGCTGTTCTGTATTGAACAAGCCACCAAACTTCAGTATACAAATGAATAAAACAAGTCAATCTAATTAACTAAACAGTATTTAGTCATAAGCAGCCAATGCTTTCTTTTGTAGCTACATTAAAGTTTGTTGGGAACATCTAAAACTACATAGTCAGAAAAAATAAACAACAGCTATACTGTGTGTCACATTAAGATCTATGTAGCCCATTATTTTCTGTATGGCAGCAACTGGTAATAAACATCTGAGGACAGCATAACACAGGATTATGATTTACTGATACAATCCCCAGATTACACTCATTTGCAACTCAAGAGTGTTTTGATACTTCCTTCAGGCTTTGCATGCCTTGGTATATTTGGGTATTTGTATAGCAAACAGAGCAGACACAGCAGGCTGCGCTGGGTTTAATGTGTGGTGAGAAATGGTTCCTTTTTTTGCTTCTCAACTTGCCATGTACTTTTTTCATCAGCTGCTCCAGTTTTTATTGTCAGAAGTAAGGAGTTGTCACCTCATCAATCTTCACACCACTCACGATTTTTCTAGACCTCTGCTGCCTTTTCTGAGCTGGAGTTGTGGTTTTTTTTAATTGGAAAGCTACTGTATACATCTTTTAACTTTTTATTAGTCTTGGTAGTTTTTTGCAAGATGTTTCTCAAACTATTTGTAGCTTGTCAGATGATTCCTTTCTGTATCTTCCTTACGTAAATGTAATTTGCTTTTCAAATATTGTTTTTTGAGTTAACTAACTTATCTGATCCAGTTGAGTTTGTTGCCTTTGGGATTTTTCCTTAAGTCTTTTTGACATAGATGGCCTGTGTGTGCTTTGACACTCCACTGTCACCTGTAGCCACATAATCTGTGAAGACTTTCAGCTACCTCTCTTTTAATGAGATACCACATTTTTATGCACCTCTCCTTAGAAATGAAGAACAAGAAAGGTGATTTTTTGGATGGCTGCTTGGTAGAAAGGCTGTTGAATTCACACTGTGTTCCATTTCCTGTTGTTCCAAATTACATCTTTTTTTTTTAAACTCTCATCACTTAATCCAGTTCCTTTGACTGCAATTTATTGCCTTCCACTGTTTGCACTAGAATCAGAGCTTGTAAAATTATCCTCACCTCCTCAGCAGAGAAGTACCTTAAGAAACTTCTAGTTACCATCAAGAAGTGCCTGACATTTTAGCTCTGAGGTTTAAGTCACATTGTGATTTAGGTGTGAAGTAAAGTCTGCAAAGGCTCGTGAGCAGCAAGAAAAAATTGAATCACTCCAGCCAGAATTCTTCATTAATAGTGTGAAATCGCTAATTCTAGAACATGAACTTTCTTGGCAGATTATGTGGTACATGTGAGAAGACTGATGTTTACCTAAAGAACAGTTCCTGTTTAAGAACTCCACACAACAGAGGTCAAATTGTTTTATTTCTATTTCCCAAGTCCACATTACAAATAGCATATTTTAGACTTCAAGAAATGAAAGCAAATGAGCCAAATTCCACTTCATCAAAAAAGGTATGGATCAAACAAACTAGCAAAAACCAAAATGTATATATTTTCTATCTCATCAAAGTGTTTGGGGTTTGTTTACCTAATGGTTTATGGAAATAACCCAAACAGAAATAAATGTTAGTAGCCTAATGGGCTACCTACAAACACACTTCAGTTATGTTTCACTGAATGACCAGCCAATTACAAAGACAGGTATTTGCGAAAACAGGTGGGATTCTTTTAGGGGCCAGTTTTTTGAACCGAGACACATCACAGAGCACAGGTTTTCAAGAATCTCCCTCCAGTATTTCAGACCAGTGAAATGTGTTGTTACGGAGGAGGGAAACAAAAAAAAACAAACCCATTGATGTTACTGAACTTAATAATTTAATTTTTACACTTGGGCAAGTTGGCATTATCATTCAACATAAAGTTGTACAGAACTTAATTAAAAACAAAGTTATCTAAAAAAATCAAGAAATAAATTCAGGCCAATTCCTGACTTCAGTGGGATATCTGCCTGAGTAAATGCAGGATATGGCCTGTTTGAAGGAATCTCATTTTCTCCAGCACAAAGTTAACCAAGGAATCCCATTTCAGTTATTCTAGCGTTGCTCCTAATATCCCAATTAAAAGTAGCCAATATGAAGCTCACCAATAGCTTGATCCTCTTAAATAAACTCTCTAATGAACCACACAAATTCACACTAACAGTGAAGGCAGACTAACAGTGTATATCTTCTACAGAAAAAACGACCATAAAAAATAGCAATCATATCCAGATTTGTACTTGATTGTGAAATACTCTGATTGTACCATACTGTATGTTTATTTGAAAAAAAAAAATCACCGTAGTATGTTGGGGTTTCTTAATTTCTAACACTTGAAATGTTTCAGAAAACTGCAGAATTACTATACATATTGCACTTCTCTGGTAAGCTGGGCTACTACACATCATGGCAAAAATATCCAAGTAGATCTACTGAAGAAAATAGCCTTTTTAAATCGAGAAAAAGAAACTGATCTTCTTTCCTGCACCTTTCATTAAAACTGTAACAATATTCTTTACAGACTCTTCTAGGAATTTGTTTCTGAAGTATTGTGTGTTATTTGTTAAAAGAAGCTGTATTTACTTTTTTTAAATCAACAAAATTCAAGATAATGAAAAGATTTAACATACAGTGTACTATCTTCCTTCAGTCACAAACAAAATGAAGACAACACAAGTCATTAATAGTTACACTTAGGCTTCAGGTTACTGTTGCTTTCAAAATAGTTCACTTCCATGTAAATAAAACTAATAATGAACTATTTGTTTTGAGTGAAAACCTTTTGTTAATCTTCTGCAGCTTGGTTTAACGCTTGATTCCTCACACTGAAAAATCTTAGCAATTTGCTCCAGCGTCAGAGAAAATTATGTAGTTTTAAAGAAAAAGCTTTCAAAATGCTTGACACAAACAAGCTATTTATTCTTCAAGTTCTTTGTCAAAGATGTTACTAAAACTTTCTGTCCATTTCATGAACACAGGAAGGATCCCAGGATGTCTTGAGTCAAAGTGGTCCATAAAGAAATTCTTTGGAATGCCTTAAGATTGGCTATAACTAGAGTTCTGGCTACCATTTGGACCCTGTTCTCCTTCACTGTTTGAAGAAAACAAAAATATGTGTCTTGAATAAGAAGCATCATATTACATTTTTATCCTTTTCTTTTTCATTAAAAAAAACAGTATTCTGAAAATAGTAGAAAACTTTTGAATGAAAACACTTCAACATATACACAAATAGGTCAAGATATTCTGCTCAGTTTCATAAAAAATTCAAAGGTTATTTTCAGCATGCATAATTAACTTCTCCATATTTATCTGAATAATAATCTCAATATATGCCCATGCAGCTGCCTGCTGAATCTACTTCTGAATTCAACATTGCAAAGTTCATATTACATAAGCATGTGCACAGGAATTTACATAAGCAGATTCCCAACGGTGGTATTTAATCAGAGTAATTAAATATGACATCAAGCAGGTCCAGTTCCACTGAATCTGGTCTAGCCATGGAGTTTCACATCGGAGTTCCTTACATTTGCTGAGCTGTATTGATCACATTCTAATCACATTAATACTCTCCATAAGGCAGTGGATGTTCTGCTTCTCACTAATTCCTGAACAATCATATTGGTTTTGTAACACAAACGTCTGCACTGTAAGAACATATGCTACACCTTGAATTAAACATTTACACATTGTTAAGAAAGTAGTCTAGTTTTTCCATATGAAAGATGTGTTAAGGAAGTACAGTACCTGTTTGGAGGTGGTTTTGGTTTAGGCATTTTACTAAGAATAGTAGCCATCTCTTTCCTCTCATCAAAGTTCTTCCACTGCTCATACAGCTTCAGAATAACCCTGATTATTTCTAAAATCTGAATTAGAAAGAAAAGAGATCCTGAGGTCAGGCACAATAGTGATTTTATCTTTTTCATAGTCAGTTTAAGTGTGTAATTAATTAAACATGATCTAA
>VYZS01105167.1:15429-26392 GCA_013400695.1 Neodrepanis coruscans
CCACTTGGAAATACAAAACACTGTCAGAAAACAGTCTGTTACTAAATACCATACATGAAAAGCATGCCAAAATAATTGACACTGATTTGGAACGAAAAAAAAAAGAAAAATTCCACTGCTCTCAAATCTCCTCATTTCAGGTCCAGGTAAATAAGAAGGAATAATCCTCTCACTGAAAGCAGCCATATTAAGTTACATGTGCTGAACACTTAAGTGAAACACTGTTATTGCACATACTATATACTACACAGCATATTGGAAAAATAAGTGAATCCGCAAAACACAACTTCTTGTAAATGCTTGTGATAAAACTCTTGCATACAAAACTCATGTATACCAGGGGTATCAAGGACTAAATCTAAACAGGAATCTAAAATCTAAAACAACCATAGGCATAAACAAAACTCTGATCTGACTTTCTCTGTGTTCTGTTCCCAAAACATATTCTTTCTCATTTGCTGTCTAACTTACTAGGCTCACTAGGCCCCTTGTTTCTCTCTCCTTTTCTCTACACTTAAGAACTGCTCTAATACAGCAAGATCAGTGCCCAACCCATTCAAGTCCAATCCATACACAGAAATTAAGCACCACTTTACCCAAGCCTCCTAAGCCTAGGCTGAATCTTTTCAGCTGCCTGAACAAACACAGCAAGAGAATAGCAACTCTTACAAAAACCAGATAAAGCTTCTTTCTTTAAAAGTGTCTGGGAGAAAATGTCACACTGTGCTCCTTTCAACCAACAGTGTAATAGTTACAGCATCATCTCAGAAAAAGGGAGGCCTGAATTCGGTTTCCTCCTCACAGGATTCAAACCCATGTCTCACTTCCCAGAAGATTACTCTAATTATCAGGTTGTTATAGACTAGCCTGAGTGGGACAGTACCCACACCTTCTGCTAGAACATACATGTATACCTCCTGATTCTTACAGGCAAGAAGAAGAGGGCAGAGAAAGGATACAAATCTTTACAGTCATGACTGATCATTGATTTAGGGAAATAAGGACACTGACATCCCAGTCTCTTCAGAAGGACTTAGATATGGTTATGTTTCTTTTCAAAACAGAAGCAGTTCCACCAAAAAAATCCAACCTACCATTAATTCTAAGAGATAGAATTCACATTCTAGTATCTGCAAAGAAGTAAAATCACAGTTAATCATCAGCATGTTTCAGACAGCAGAAAGAATAAACTGATACCCAGTTTAATATCACGAATGCACAGGAATTCTTAACAGCTATTTCAAACAGTCCTAAATGCATGTTATCTGAAACCACAAAACCAAACAATTATTGCTAATTGCCTTATGACTATTATAACTTAGCTCAAGTCTTAACAAAGATAAACTTAAATATTTTGGATCAAGTTTACTATGAAAGACAACTTCATTGGCAGCACTTGTCTGATTTGTTTCAGCACCTGGTAGCAAATTGTTCCCAGTGCACTAACACTTAACAGCAATAAAGTTCTTCCATAGAATTACAGCTTCTTCATCAGGCCACTAACATGTCAAATAGCCTTTCAAAGACAGCTGATTTAATTGCTCCAATTGGACAGAATATTTCATATGAAATTAAACCTGAAAATGCTTTTGAAGACTATTGGCAGTGGCTTTGGCTATAGAAGGCAGTACTCCAAAATGTATTTCCATTTGCTTTTATCTATAAAATAGCAGTACAGTAAGGTTTTAGATATTTTATACTCTGATACATTTGGCTTTCTAGATTGCAAAAAAAGCAAACCAATAAAAAAGTAGTATTTGTTCCAGTCGATTTAAAAATAATTAGATGTTTAACTTTCAAAACTCTACAGGTCAAAACTAGTTTTAAGAAAAGCTACAGAACTTCTCAGCATTGTGACTGAGAATGCCTTGAAAACCACTGGTAAATCTAAATTTTAAATAATAAATAAAAATTCTTTTTCAAAAGCCATTAAATTTTACAGGGAAAAATAAAGCTGCTTTCTGTAAGCCAGCTGCTCCTGTGTGCAAGCTTGGAAGCATCCCAGATGCAACAGCCATTTACCTTCCTTGGAGCAATGTGTTTGTAAACAAGAACATTTAAAAAAAGCTAAATCTCTTTTATCATCATGCTACAGAAAAACTACTATTTCAGTCACCCTGCCACATCACTTGTCTTTCTCATCAACAATTATGGGAAAGGAAGTTATGTAAGATTTATTATTTTTAAAAGTAACTTCACCAATATTCTACCAAAAATTAATTATGAATAACCCCGACATATGAGTACAGAAATATTTCTTTCTTAGAATTTAAAAGACAGGATTTCCTGCTAACAATTATTTGATCAAGTAGTATTTCAAACAGCATACTTACATGGTTCATCCTATAAGGAAACTCCTTTGGAAAGGCATACGAAAACCTAGTTTTCACTACAGTAAGGAGAAATAAGCATGTTAAAAATGATATAATTAATACTTCTATTTCTTTCCCTTTCTTCTAATTCATCTGTAAAGAGACCTTCAAACCTATTTAGCAACACAACTGCTTCCAGTACAGAAGATTTATATTTCAAAGTGAAAAAAAGATAAGTTACAAGATTTTAGATCTTGAAAGGGAAATAGACCTGAAACCCAGATTTGCACAGGCACTCAGCCAGACATTTGACTGCTGCTTTGAACACTACTAAATCTTCTGGTTAACCACCAACTAGTTCACAGACATCTAACTTTGCACAAGTTATCGTTCACAGAGCTATCTACCTCCTGATGTTCAGAATCTCAGTTCCAACACTAAATCCAAGTGGAATTTTCATGTAGGATTTTTTTACACAGGCTTGATCCTTCAACATGCAAGACTTTAAAAGAATTAATGAATACTTAGAACATCAAGACTTCCTGAATGTCCACGATACAAAGATTTTGGACATGCAAAAACCAGGCTCAAGAAGTCAGTTCACCACATTGCAGATCAGTGTCATAGGCACTGGATTATCCGACATTTCCAGGGTGTTCCTCTCCTTGAGAGAGACAGGTAAGTATCTACTTAGGCATATGATATGATTCAAGACACTTGCCTCCATGACAATGTTCAGATATATCCTCAATTTTCTAGCTTATGATTATCTCTGATTTAGACACATAATTAATCCTCATGTATTTTACAAGAGAGCAGGTAGAACTAGAGCACTGGTAAGAAGTATGCTAAGAGGCAGAACCAGAGTGATTTCATGTTAGAATGCTGAACAGAGAAAAACAAGGACACTTGAGGATGTGGATTTGAGATTTGTACAGCTGAAACATTTAAAAATCTATTTCTAAGGCCCAAGGAAAAACAGGTAATGTTTAACATCCTGGAAGTGGACAACGTTCCTTATATTAACGATAGGCAGTATATTATGAATTGATACTACTGATACTCCCTCCAGACAATCAGTATGCCATTTACTTTGAAAAGCCAGCATTAGCCATCTGGACTAAAGACTTCATCATATGGTGGACTTTATTAGAACATTTGCTGTAGGACACTCAGACTAGGCTACTGTTAGAAATTTTAGTTATTTCAAGAAAGAGAATAATTAAGGTTTTCCAGAAAGTATGCAAACTGAAGACATACATGATAAAAAAATATATATATCTTTGAGGAAGAATATGGAGAAACAAAGCACTTTTCCCACAAAGCAAGCTGCAGTCACAACAATATGGAGCTGTCCTTTCAGTGAGATGTGGAAACGGAGCAAAAAGTTTCTGAAGGGGTTGCCAAAAACCAGTCTGAGATTATCTTCCTTCCAAAGGAAGCATGTGTTAATAACTTTTTCTTTCCACAAAAGAAAAAATGCTTGGAGAAAGCCTGTTGCATTTTGTCTCCACTTTCATGAAATGCTTAGTACTAATCAGGGCTGACAGGACTTCTAGTTCTGAAGGAAGAGCTGTGGGAGAAATCAACTACAGGATCCCAAGACTTGGAATTTGAGAAACAGCACAGCTTAGAACTAGATGTCCAAGTAAAATCAGCTACTGCATATTTACCAAAATTCATCCAACTTTCTCACTGATACATCAAAACTTCCATATAGAGATGCTAAAATAGCGTGCTAGAGATGTAAAAATAGCAATTCTCATTATAAATCCAGTGCTGGTCTTGGTCATGCTGGCACTGAAGATGTGTTTCAGTTCCTGGTGGCAGAACTGTCATACAGCCAGCCCCATGGACTGATACACTCACTGCATGTGGAGGCTGCAGATGCAGCCAGTCACCTGTCCCCTCAATGGCTGAGAGGGACTGTGAAAGCACTGACCTACATTTTGAAGAGCATAACCAGGAATTTGCCTGTTGAGAGCAGCTGGACCTTCTGGGTCAGCTAATAGCATTCAGTTATGGAAGACATCATATTAAGACCTTGATGGATGAGATGCAAGTTACATGAACTGGGAAATACAAGGCAAGTGGGAAAGACAGAGAATTAAGTAACTACAGTGTAATTTTATTGAATTTATTTGTGAACAATATATAGGTTATAAAATGCATTTTTTGAAATAAATATAATTTGTGAAGACTAATTTTATGATGTGGGAAAAAGGATTAAAAAAAATTTGGAGGTATACAGCCTACCAAACATTCTGAAAATAGGTACTTCCATAGAGCCATACCTCTTATAAAATAGACAAATTAAGCCCTAAGTTTCCAATTCTGTCTTTGAGTAGTTCAGAATTCTATTTACTTCACTACACTGTAATGAAAATTCCTGATACTTACATACAGAAGTAGCAGCAGAAATCAACCTTGTATTTGAAACAACACCAAATTCCTGAAGAAAAAGAATGGTAAACGAGGTGAACCACCTGCAACATCATACACTCACACTGTCATCAAACTAAAATAATGGCTTCTTACTAAACTGGGCTTCTTTATGCAGTACTGCAGTATTTGGGTTTCTCCCCCACCCCTTTTTTTTTTCTTAAGATGACTCTCAGGTAGAGTTATTTCACTGATTAGTTACTTTGTTGTTTGTGAGGAATAGTAAAGATTTATGAAATGTACTACAGCCACAAAAGCTCAGTTGGCTAACACTCTGTATATAAAACAGACAAGAGGGCTTCAAGAAAGTTTGGGTTTTTTCCTTATCCCATTTGGAAAGAAAACTGTGTTTAGAAATCTGCCATTAACTACTCTTTTTAAATTATGTTTCCATGAAATCTTAGCTCCTCTGCTGGGACAGTCAGCAACCAGAATATTTTTTGTATACAATGTTCTTTCAGAGACGTGCAGAGCTGAGTAATTACTGCTATAGCTGCTCTCTAGAGTTGCAAAACTTTTAAAATAAGGAAGGCAACACAAACTTCTAATATTTTTTCTAAAAGATAAGGCAAATACATTTATATACACTGTCTGTACTTCCTTAAACGCTTATTTAACAGGCTGATAAAAAAACACTCTCTCCAACGCTCTTTCTCATTTCCTTCACCTCTTCTAAACACTGAAGTGTCACAGTATCTGTACAGACAACAGTTATCACATGTAGACACTGGTTTAGTAGGACTGCTTCTACCATCCACTAGGTATATGAGTCCCTCCTGTAAGATCCCTTACTGCTGACATATCACAAATTGGCCAGTCTGACTTTTTTCCATTATGCAGAGACTTCCCAAACAGCTGTAAAACTCTCTGCATATCAGAGGACTAAAAGCAGCACCCAGCTGATGCTAACTCTTGGCCACCTTCAAGGTGGACTTTAAAGGTGGAGGCATGGCACCTTCTCACCACTATCCCTTACAGGTCAGTTCCTTACAATAATTTCTCAAGGACAGATACAACATACTTTTAATTCAAGTAATGAAAGTGTGGTAAACTCTGAGGATCCCTCACTATATGAAACAGAACAGGATAATCAGGAAAAAAAATCCAATTATGTTTTAAAGTTTGAGTAAACATAAATAAGGAAAAACACACCAGAAAGGAGACACTGCACAATTTAAGATATAGTGTATGTAAATTACATGTAAACACTGTACCACAGTGAAAGAGCCATTTAAAATACTTTTTCAATTTTCAGAGGCACTTCAGGATTAGTAACATAGACAAAATTGTGAAAGATAATGTTTGAAGGCCTTCTCTGTCTCCTTTTCTTAAACGCTATAGAAATCTATACAAAAAAGAGAAGGTTTCAACCCCCAAAGCATGAAGAATGACAAAAATTTAAAAGTCCTAAACGTTTTTTCTCTCTTATACATCACATAATTTTACATTAAAAAATTGTAATACTTCATACCTCTACTTTGGATGCCAAAAACACACACGTAGGAGCCATTAATACTGGATCTATACTTTTTAGGGAATATCTGAAATGTTACAACAAAATTATAATATGTTGTTTCATACACGTAGAACGATTAATCTATTAAGAGCACCACACTTCCTTTTGAAAAAGCAAAGCTTAAGTTAACTTTATTAAAGCATAAAAGCTTTACACCATCCAGAAAACAAAAGTGGCACTGTTTTTAATACAGAGCTGCATTTTTAAAGGGCTACCAAAATGTGCCTAGCAAATGTTTTATTCTTGTACCATCATAGTAAACAGTCCTACCTGGCATAGAATCTCTTGAAGTAGACTGTAGCAGTGGCAATAACTTGTTGTCTTAATTTAAGATGTTCACCTAAAGCCTGGATAACTTAAAAAAAAATGAACAAAAGCTTGAGTTGAGGTTTTTTAAACAATTTGACACCAAATAGCAAAGGGTCTCAAAACATGACTAGTGCTGGGGACTCTAAGAAGCAGCAGCACAGTCTCCTCCCTCAGTTCAGATACGTTGCTCTGGTGAGACAACACACTGTTGTGACCCTACAGACCTGGAAGTGAAGAAGAACTGCTGTCTCCTGAAGCTTGGGGACACCTCCAAAAAGGGAAAGGTAACTCGACTTCATTGTGTACACGGTGAGCATGACCTTTATGAACATGACAACGCAAATCTCAGAAGGGTAAAGCTTGGGTGTTCCATTTTAGAGCAAACCAAATTCAAACACAGGAAATAGCAACCTATGGCTCTTCAGTGCCATGCAAAATAGATGTTTTTTTCAAACAAGTAAAGCTGCCAACACAAACATGGTCATTAAATTCGGCAGAGGCAGCAGGTGTTAAAAAAGTGACATATTTAGTCTAGGGAGAGGGGGTGGGAGACCAGAGGATGCAGTCAGCTGCTCCATCACGGTGGTCCTCTGCCAGTTGGCCAAGAAACAACCCTGGTGTCATCTGTGCAGGTAGCTCTTGTTTGGCCTCGCAGGCAAAGGAAAGGTGCCAAGCAAATTAGATGTATCAAGCTGGGATTAAGAGCAGGGGTTGGATATAAAGAATAGCACAGTGAAACATAAGGTTGTTACTTGTTATTTTTCCCAAACTTCTTCACAGCCATTATTCTAATCATGGCTCGGCTGTGTGAGGACTCCCTCTTCTTTTTTAACTCCCTCATGAGAGATGTCAAAAAGAGTATTTTAAAATACACTTAAGTATATATTTAAAATATGTACAGCAAGACCAAGACAGTGACCACTAGTGGGAAAAGTAAACAATTCTATTATCAGCCATCACTAAATTCTTAGTCTCTATTTAAGCACTTGAGACCAGAGTTTCTTCCCCCCCCACTCCATCCTCTTATCACACATTCCCTGGGAATAGTCAGGTACACCTGACCAATTGGCCATGCACTATGGTTGCCCAAAGCAACATTCAGTCCTTGTCTGTGTCCTATCATTCTTTTTCTAAGGAGAAGAATGCCAGACTGGGACTAGCCTGCCAGTGACAGTAGGACAAACAATACTGCCAGAAAGGATGTTAAGCCCAGCATGCAAGGTCTGTAAAATTATTTTAAAATATTTATTAGCATATCTTGGACGGCTTGAAAGGATTTTGCCCTTTGATTTGACCATGGGGCTAAAAAGCTGTCCTTCTACTAGGGCATCAGAAAAATTCAAATATTAAGCTAAACAGAATTCTCCAAATATGTTTCCTATTCCCAGAGGATTTTCAGGAACAGTTAGACCATCTGCTGTCAAAGAAAAATCAAGTGTGGTTTAGGAAAAAAAATGGACAAGAGCCTAAAGAGACTTAATGAAATGGAAGCTTGTATATGCTGGGAAGAAGTCCAATACTTGTAATTATTTTTTTTAATATTTGAAAATAAACTATAGGATTATTCCTGTACGTTTACCAAAAAAGTAGCTTCAGTGGTTTTGTAATAAAGATTGTTTTAAATCTGAGCATTTTGAGTATCCTTTAACACAAACATTACAGCTTCTGCCCGAAATCAGAAAGAGAAAGTAACTAATGCACTCTTCAAGCAGAAACTCTTAAGACTTGGTGATCCAAACACAGACATTCACATCATGTTCCTTTTTCAAACTACTTCTTTTCCTTTCTCAGTATTCTGAATAGTTGTGCACAGCCATACAATCAATTCATGATCTACTGCACTTATTTTCCAATGAAGAAACAGCAGGAAATTCCCCCTCTCCATGCACTTTTTTGGATTGCTTTAGGAACAACCATCTCCTGGGCTGACATGCCATGCCCAAGATTCATATCCCTACCCAAGAAGAGCAGAAGGGAATAAGGAAAGACCCAAAACATTGTCCCTATTCAGAGGCAGGTGATGACAGAACACACCTTGGACATGGCAAGCTCTGCCTGCACTCCCTGAGCAGCACAGGGCAGCCCCCGACTGTGCTCCCCACGAAGGAGTCTCCCTTTGCTAGAGGAAGGTGACAGCACAGCACCACTCCCTGATCCAGGGTTGGTGTGTTCACACGTGCTCAGGGGAGATGCTGCCAGAGCTGTTCCAGCTGCCACCGGTCACTCACAGGGTGTGTCAAGATAAAAAGGACTCTGAGAACCACAATCTGACACGAACTTTTTACCTTGTAAGTCGCTGTTTACCCAAGAAAAACACTGAAGTGAAACATTTAAAAAGCATATTTCATAATTCAGAATACTACTAGTGGAAATTAGCATAAAAAAAGAGTTTCAGAAATATCCATATCCCTCTTTATGTCTCTTTTTTGCACTATGAAGCTAAGACACTTTGTTTTAACCTCAGGGAATTTCAGGAATGGATCAAAGGGGTAAATTGTTGCTAATAATTTCCAAGTGCCGTATAAGCAATAACATAGATAGATATATAACACAGATATATCCACAGTGATATTGTTGCCAGCATATGCAATTGGTACAAAAATAACTAAGCTGAGAAACTGGATTAGTATCTTTCACAGATACCATTCCAGCACCGGCATAAGATCTTTCAGTGGCCCTGGGAAAAGTCACTTCACTTCTCTGCCTCAAGTCTGCCCTGAAAAAATAAGCATTCTGTACTTTAAAGGGCTGCTGCAAGAAACATTTAAAGAGCTATTTAGAAACAAATTACTAGACAGCAATATCCGTTGTGTAGAGAGACTTATTTAAATGTTGAACAATTGTAGGGAAAGGAGTTTAAGTGCCTTTGCAATTTGATAGGCTCCCATGTGACCATTCATATGGATGGTTAAATGCTGGATGAAGTAACACACAGATAAACTTTACAGACAAGTCCCAAATTCTTGAGGAGAACAGGCTGCCTGCCAACAGCTCTCAGAAACTTGTAGACAATTTGACAGCCACCCAGTGCTGGGAATCAGCTTGTGTGTTGCAGGTTTCAGTGAATGTAACTGAACACAAATAACAAGTTTCCAAGCCCTACTATTTAAATAGGACTGCACAGGCCACCTAAAATACTCACCACAGCCTAAGAAACCACCAAAAGCCCAGTCTGAATACCACTGCTTAATACTGAGCCTTTAGTATGCTAGATTAGCAGTTTCTGCTTGCTTCTCCACCTTCTAACTTTTTGGTAAAATATCTTGAAAATAAGAAAATTTACTGTTTCATCCTATCACAAGTTAAAATCTTATACGTGCAGCTAATTTGCCTTTACATTCTCCTAGAATTGTGTCAGTATAACTAAAAAATAAAAAACGATGATATTATTTATAGTCCAGTTCTTTGTTAAAACAGGCTATGAGAGTATATGTAATCACAATGAAAACACTACATTCCCTAAGCAATTCAAGCCTGCATTTAGATAAGGCAGACACTGCACAGATTTTATGGCAGAAATACAAAAAAGGTTTTACCATTAGTAAAAAAAATCTGTAGTTTCCAATATTCTTCTTCAGTCAGAAATTTCAAGTCTTTCTGGCGTTCCTTCAATAGATCTTGTTTATCCAAAATCCATTGTAAGCTAAAGGGATGGAAAATATTTTCAGCAACTCTTCATCAACGTTATACTGACCGTCTCCTGCACAAACAGACTATGGATTAGGGCTCCAGGTTAAAGGGCGTGTGGCCTTTAACCAAGCCACACACAGCCTTCTCAAGCAAACCTTCACTGGGGATTTCAACTGAGAAAAAAAAAAAAGAAAACCAAAACCCACAAACTACCAAGGGCTAAGATTAGGCTCTACCTGTAGCAAACCCAGCTGGCTGTGCAGCTCTGACACTCTGGCGGTCACTAAAAAGGTTCATGTTGCAGTCAGTACATCACGAGCACCATGCCAACCTCGACACACTCAACTCGAGGTGTTTTAGGACAGAATCACGGAATCAATTAGGTTGGAAAAGACCTCTGAGATGACCGAGTCCCACCTTCGACCGAACACCACCTTCCCCACCAGCACTAAGCGCCACGTCCAGTCCTTCTCTGAGTACCTCCAGAGACCTCCCTGGGCAGCCCCTTCCAGCACCTCGCCACGTTTTTTGTGAAGAAATTCTTCCTACTGCCCAACCCAAACTGTCCAGCGGCTGCCCCACCGCCGGAGGACGCTCGTGCCCAGGGCGCCAGTGCCGCACTCCCGGGTGTCGCTGGAGCGCAGGGCGCGGGCACTGGGACGCGATCCCTCTTCCCGGAGCGCCCAAACGCTCTGGAAGCGGTGTGGGGCCGGTTCGGGCCGCTCCCGCCCCTCGGCCCGGCTCCCGGCAGGGC
>VYZS01105169.1:0-10329 GCA_013400695.1 Neodrepanis coruscans
AGATACCTGTAATGTTAAATTCTTAGTCCCATAGAGATACTGTCAGAGGCTTCAACTGAAGTACATGGAGAACAATCCCAGAATTGTTGTAAATCCTCATATAGTCTGTGGATTATATCAGATTCTGAATTAACACAGAGCACATTTTTCTTTAGCAAGTGTTTTCTTATATTGTTATAATTTGGCTCTTCTTATGGCAAATTTCTTCCATAAGAGGGTTTTACAAATATTCAATAATCCTTAGAAAGCACTTCAAAACTAAAAGTGTTCTAGTTCACTTTTGACTGATAAGATGAGCAAAGAAGCAAATACCAAAAACCAGTCAGAATGGGAGAAGCTGACATTAGATCTCAGGAGCTGCTGGCTCTCTTGGTGAATTTGTATCTAAACCCGAAGTGGTGGTGGTGTTTAGGAGAAAGAAACTGTTTTTATCTCTTTACCTGTCTTGAATACTAAATGAAATCCAGACTTGATGGGTTTGCTAAACTTCTTTTCCAAGGTAGCTGTGTAATGACCTTCCCATATATGCTGCTCCCAGAGCATTTTGAACTATATATTTTAATTTTGTTTCTGGTTGAGCTCTTATGGGGCTATGTTCCCACCATATCTGGAAAAACAAACTGTGGAAAGGTGTTGTACTTGTACTGTCTTCATCCATTGCATACTTTCATTTCTAATCCGTTTGGCACATGAAATGAGTTCAGTTTGGTTCTGGAATTGTTACCTGAGCTGAAATATGATATAGGATTGAAGGAATATGAAATAGACATGCTGGAACAGAGTCTCAATTACTGTGGTTCAGCCTTTCTCCACTGATTCATGCTGATTTATGCCAGATAAGGATCTGCCCCAACTAACTAGTACTGTGGCCCTTTGGAAAAAAGCCTTGTGTGGAAGATTCCTTAATTTAAATTTATATATCTGAAAGAATGCTCTAAATATTCCCAGTTCCTAGTGGATTTCAAGAGTAAAAACAAACTAGAAGAAGAAACCTCGTGCATTTATGTATATACACAACTATACTAACTTGAGTAATCCTATTGTTATGTAAATGAAATTTGGAATTTTTAAGAGCTCTTTTCATGTCTGACTGCAAAGCTGGTATATTTACTGTCATATAAAGAAAATGTGCTGGATAGGTGACAGCATTATGGTTGTGGGGAGCTATTGTTACTGCAGCTGTGGTATAGTTACTACCCCATCAAAACCTCATAATAACCATAATAATAGTAATGAATAGTAACAACTAATCCACAGTTATGTATAATGCTTTATATACATATTTTTGATAAGTAGAGGGGTGTTTTGGAAGGAATTATACAGCTTATAATATTTGGAGTTAGAAAGCAAGTCTGAATTTGAATCAGGTGAAAATTCTGGAAGTTTGATATCAAGTCTTAGCTTTATAGAGAAGCTCAAAAAAATATTAAATTTTTTTTTCAACCTCTCCCAATCAGATTGCAGTTTGCTACGTGAGCTCTCGGCCTCATTCTCTGAATATCAGTTCCTCTGGTTTGACATTCAGTGGTCTTCTGCTGTACCTCTGTGACTCCTTTGTCGTAGCTAGCTTTTTGAAGAAGTTTCATTTTCTTAAAGGTAAGCTGCAATAATTTTATTACAAAGAGTTTTGTTACATAATTTCATAATACATAATTTCATAATTTTATTACAAAGAGTTACATGACATGATCTCTGGGAACCTGGCAAAAACCTNCACCATGGTTAGTTCCTCTCGAAACAGGCAGAATTGTTATAAACTGCTATATTCTTTGCTGCAGTTAATACAGAGGCTATCAGTCAGTTTCATTTTGCATGAACCAGGCAATTTTTATAGTATGTAGCACAGAGTGTATTTGCTTTGGGATTTCTCCATCTCCTCTGGCAGTGTACTTGATTTTCTAACCTGCCACCTGAGCACTAAGCTGTCAGTCATGTTACTTTTTATTATATTCACAGCTTTTTTTGCCTTGGGCATTTTCACTTCCCTCACAGTCTCATTTAGATTACTGAATGCTGGTGAGGTAATAATTTCCTTTTAATTGAGCACTTTTCTCAGAATCGAGGAATACATGCATACAAGTTAAAATATCATCATGTCAGTCAGGACAGTTGATACCAGTTACTAAAATATGATATTTTTTACTTTGGCATTATGAACTTGCCTGTGTTCATAGCCATACTATGAGATTCACTGCCAGCATATCAGGCTATTAATCCGAAAAACACTAACTTTTGTGATTGGTTTTAGGGACATGTTTGGACCATTTCTGGCCAGCAAAGTATAAACAACAGCCAACATAGTAATTGACTTGTGTGTCTTTCCAAGTGGGGGTTTAACTCAACAAAGGTAGTGCTCAGAAGGGCTAAACCAGGAATGATTGTAGGGCTTTATCTTGTTTGCTGCCAGGACCCATTACCCCCTCTTTAGACCATTCCTAGCGTAAAGAGTAGGGAAAGTACCATTAATCCTGTTTACTAGGTGAATACTAGGTACCTCAAGTTGCACAAACAGATCCTGACAAATAGGGAGCTCAACATAAATCTCCTCAGACCTATGTGAGTGTGAGCATCTTAATTTTCTCCCAAGCCCATTTGTAACACCTGCTGTGGAAGTGATGTAGTTCTATGTGCCAAAGGGTGGTGGGAGCTGAGTGATCTGAGAACAAAGGGGATACTCATGTGAGTTTCTTTCTAACTGTTTGCTTAGGTGCCACCCTGTGTGTGATTTGTCAAGATCGCAATTCTCTTCGCCAGACTGTGGTCCGGCTAGAGCTGGAAGACGAATGGCAGTTTCGACTGCGGGATGAATTCCAGACTGCCAATGCAAAAGAGGACAGACCACTTTTCTTCCTGACTGGACGACATATTTAATTCTAAAGTGATACATTTCCTAAATGATGCGAAAGACTAATTGCCACCATCTCATGAAATTACTTTTGAGAGGCTCTGTTTTCTGAAAAGAAACAGGATTGTTTTCCATGGTTTATTAGAGTGTTATCTAATCAGACAATTTAAGCTCATATTTCCAAATCTTCAAGTGACTTTTCTAATTTGTGTGATAGAAGTCATTCCTCATTCCTGAGAGAGACACAGAGATTACTCCACATGGTAGAAATAATTTTGGATCATAAGAGAGATCAGTGAAACCATATGCAAGTTCATAAGGAAAAGTTTCGGGAAACTTTTTGTATATTCCTGAAACAGGAAATGTAAATTTAGGGGCAGATTTTGTTTTACAAGTCTTATTTATCTAACAGTTGGCACAGGACAACAGGAGTTTTGTGGTATATTGCTACTGATTGATCCAGGTAGGATTTTTATATGAAGAATTGTAAAGTATATTTCTTTAATAGTAGGAACTCAGTTGGAGCTTTATTTTTTTGGAATAAGTGCCACACTAGATAGTTTTATCATGCAGGACTCTTGGATTAGAAGCATAATTTTATGTCTGGTTTTATTAGCATAAGGAAGAGAGTTAAGAAGGTAGATGTTAAAATGAGATCTGAACATTCAAACCTGAAACTGATCTTAACTTGAGTAACTGAAGAGATCAAATGGTGAGACTGACCTGCAAGTGACTTATTACACCTAGAAAAGTGGTGGTTTGTGAGTGAATTGTTGAACTGGCTGCAGACCTCAAGCTGGGCCCAGTGCACTCAGGAAAGCAGATGAGAGTTCTAAAACACTCCCAATACACTTTCTGGGGATATTTTCTTGCCAAGGTGCTTCAAAAAAAATGAGAATATGGGGACTACATTGCTGGGAAATTCAGGTGAAAATCTAAAAAGATGTTCTATAATGGCACCAGGCATTGTGATATTTCGTACGCTCTAAATGTGAAATCAGTGATTACCATCTTTGTCTAGTTTGTTGAAGTACTGTCTCAGTTGCAAACTTCCTGTTTGTCTGTATAGAATCAGTGTTAACTTTGTTCAGTCAAGATGTAGGAAGAATGAGTAGAGATGCTGGTAGAGGACATCTAATATTTGTGTCAGTCTTTCTTACTGGAGACACCAGTGAGAGGATCATTGATTTTGTGCTAGTGAAAAGCTGCCGGGTGGCTGAGCCCATTACAATACTGGCCTTGAAATGCTGACATCAGTATGACTATGCCAAAGAGCTAACTTAGATTCATTTATAGGGGAAATGTAAGTTTCTGTAAGTTTGGGAGACAAGGATTGCTATCTACAAGGTAACTTCATGCAATCGTTGTGTTTCTATATATCATTGTCCTTTCTTCAGAGTGAGTATTCACTTTGAGTTTTGGGAAGGAAAGTGAGTATTGTTCTATGTAAATAGTATTACTTGTTCAATTTTCGCCTGTTGATTGGTTAATTTAAACTTTTTTTAAAGAAATGTGACATTTATGTCTAATACATCCTTTATAAATAAAGTTCATGCTGCATGGACATCTGTCTTGGTGATATACAGGACCAACATGTAAAATCTTGTAGCCGGAAAAAAACAAAGGAAAAGGGTTGATTGAAAGGAGTTAGTATAATTAACAAGGGCCTGAAATGATCAAGAGGAAAAAATACAGTACTGCTTAATAGCCTACAGCATAACACAGCCTCAGAGGTGTTGGAGTTTTTGTGAGAACTCAGATCTAAAGAGAATGGGTTGGAATCTCCTTTCCTGTAACCAGCTTATACCAAGTATCTCTTAACTTTTCCTGTGTTTCAGATCTGAGACAAATCTCAGATCTGCCAGATTTGGCAGTCTTTAGACATTCATTTTCTCCAAGAAAGTAAAAAAGGCCTAAAGTATATCATAAAAAAATAAAGCACTTACGTCCTTTCTTAACATTCTCTTTTGCCACAAAGTCTTCAAAACTGACAAAAAACAGCTGCTAGTTGGCCAAAGCCAACTGAGTGTTTCTTCCCTGATAAGCTTTTGCTCCATGAGTTACCTACATACTGTATCCTGTCCACAGGGTAGGAGACAGATCTATGTCTATAGTGTGACCAAGTGCAATCATTCTCCATCGTGGAATATACACATAAGCAATTTTGTATGGTGAAACTTGCACGCACAGCCCATTGTCTGATGGAGCACATCCTGTTACAAGACCAAATATGCACTTACTGTGTGACCAAAATCCAGGTACTTCCCATCAAACAGACAGCTATGCACCGACATGGTAGAAAAACATAGCATTTTGTTCACAGGATGCCAAAAAAGTAACAGTGGATGAGTCAGGGAGAGCCACTCTCTAGAGCTTGATTAAAAAGTTTTTTCATCTCTGATTTTGTTTACAAACTAAACTCCCCTAAGGTGTAAGCTTTCATGGAGAGGGTCAGTGTAGGGCTTGTGTCCAAATGGGACTCGGAGGTGATAAAAGTAATACAGATAAATAATAATGGCAAATGAAAGCAAATATCTTTGGGTGGGAGTGACACCTCCTGCTGCAACTCTTGGTGCTGTAGTAGTTTACCATAGATGCATGTGTAGGGCAGGGAACCCAAGTCTCCCGTCTTGCCTTTTGTGGGAAGGAATTACTGGTTTTCAGTCACAGTGTGAGAAAACTTGGCCCATGCCCGTTATGTACACAAATTTAAACAAATTAGAAGGTGTTGCCTACACGCTTTACAGACTTTTTATAGCCCTTACCTTTTTCTCTAGTGCATTCCATGCTCGCTAATTTAGTCACCCACTGTTATCACCTGCAGATAGTATTATTAGCATGTTCTGTATTGTGTGTCAGAGAGTGAAGTAGTTCATGATTCAGCTTCTGCAAGAGTCCAAATACAGAGAAGGTTACTGGGAAAGAGACATTTTCCTTTTTACCATCCTCTTCTCTCTGTCAAAGCACTCTTCACAAACACTTAAGCACTAATGTCTGGTATCTAATCATCTGGGCATTACAGATTATTTGAACACTAGAATACGAATTTTGGCTCCCACTCTGTATCTAAAAGCAGTTACTAAATATTGCTTGAGAGGGGGCTGCTTTTCAAAATCTGTATCTGTAACTCCCTGTGGTGAAATGCATCATTCACTAAAAGAGATACCTCTGTAGGGTTTGGGGGGGATTGCATGACATCACTTCTTTCTGAGGTTCATTCCCCAGCCACTGCCACAGTGCCTGTAGCAGAAATTACTGTGCCAGGGCTGTTTCTCAGGATGATAATGCATTGCAATTACTGTAAAGCCTAGCCTTTGCTTGCATCCCTCTGCCAGGTGTTGCTTGCCCGGTAAGTACAGCCCTGCACACTGATAGGCACCCACAGACCCACAGCACAGCCTCTCACCACACCCAACCACACAAAGCTGCCATGCTTCGTTTCCACTCTCTCACTAGAGTCATCTGTTCCCACATCATTCCCCAGGTCTCAAGAATCAGTCTTAATATTTCATCAGCCATCAGTGAAATAAGGTGGATATGCTGGTGTGAAAGAAAATCCATATTCTTTCCTTTTTCCTATTTCTTAGGGGTACAACTCTTTAATAAAAAGTAAAACTAGTCCCACACATGCTCTGTCTACTGACTGCCTTCTGTCNTAGGGCAGGGAACCCAGGTCTCCCGTCTTGCCTTTTGTGGGAAGGAATTACTGGTTTTCAGTCACAGTGTGAGAAAACTTGGCCCATGCCCGTTATGTACACAAATTTAAACAAATTAGAAGGTGTTGCCTACACGCTTTACAGACTTTTTATAGCCCTTACCTTTTTCTCTAGTGCATTCCATGCTCGCTAATTTAGTCACCCACTGTTATCACCTGCAGATAGTATTATTAGCATGTTCTGTATTGTGTGTCAGAGAGTGAAGTAGTTCATGATTCAGCTTCTGCAAGAGTCCAAATACAGAGAAGGTTACTGGGAAAGAGACATTTTCCTTTTTACCATCCTCTTCTCTCTGTCAAAGCACTCTTCACAAACACTTAAGCACTAATGTCTGGTATCTAATCATCTGGGCATTACAGATTATTTGAACACTAGAATACGAATTTTGGCTCCCACTCTGTATCTAAAAGCAGTTACTAAATATTGCTTGAGAGGGGGCTGCTTTTCAAAATCTGTATCTGTAACTCCCTGTGGTGAAATGCATCATTCACTAAAAGAGATACCTCTGTAGGGTTTGGGGGGGATTGCATGACATCACTTCTTTCTGAGGTTCATTCCCCAGCCACTGCCACAGTGCCTGTAGCAGAAATTACTGTGCCAGGGCTGTTTCTCAGGATGATAATGCATTGCAATTACTGTAAAGCCTAGCCTTTGCTTGCATCCCTCTGCCAGGTGTTGCTTGCCCGGTAAGTACAGCCCTGCACACTGATAGGCACCCACAGACCCACAGCACAGCCTCTCACCACACCCAACCACACAAAGCTGCCATGCTTCGTTTCCACTCTCTCACTAGAGTCATCTGTTCCCACATCATTCCCCAGGTCTCAAGAATCAGTCTTAATATTTCATCAGCCATCAGTGAAATAAGGTGGATATGCTGGTGTGAAAGAAAATCCATATTCTTTCCTTTTTCCTATTTCTTAGGGGTACAACTCTTTAATAAAAAGTAAAACTAGTCCCACACATGCTCTGTCTACTGACTGCCTTCTGTCTCTTGTACGTGTTTCAGCCTGCAACTGAAGAAATACTCCTCGGTTCTGGAAGTTTGTCAATGCTTTTATACCATTTTCAGTCCTGTTTTGACAGCTCCCAAATTACCATTGATGATTGTGGACGACACAGCTCCAGGGGTTTTGAGGCAATAGTCCAAAGGCTGGCATTGCCCATTCCTGGTGTATTATTTTGGAAGGGGGTGATAGACAGTTGGATATAACAGTGAGACTCTCGTGCAGTGGGGAAAAGGCATTGTGAGTCAACTGCCATGATTTTAAGAGCGATTTCATAAAGCGTATGTAAATGTAATTTTGATTAAAATCCTCAAGAAAACTGAAATTTTTGATTTAGTTTTATATAAGAGTATAAACTGTCAAGGTTTTACCACTAGGAAGCATGGTACTGACAAGAGATGTCCGAGAGAAGCCACACACACCCAAAAAGAAAACACACAAGTAACACAGTTTATTTCACACACACAGAAAACTGACAATAAAGTGCAAAAACAGACAAATTAAGCTCTCTCAGACCCCATGTTGGGATGGGAAAGCTCTAGGATAGCGCTGGTTTTCTGTTGGGGGCTCTGGAAGAGACGCCGGGATAATTAGAGAAGGACCACGACCTCAGCTCTCCCGGGGTTCCACGGCCGACCTGAGGACCCTACAGTAGCGCCGAGCCTTCGCTTGGCTTTCTGAAGAAAAACACTCAGACAGTTAGAAACCGCGAGGCCCCCTCCCCCTCCCTTCCCCAATCCCGGGAAGGAATTTCAGTGCTGATGGAAAGATGTGGCCTTTAAACCGGGCTATGGCCGCTGAAATCGCTAATTGGCCCGCCCAGGGTGGGCAGGACTCAGTGCAGGAAAGTGCGTAGAAATGCGGCTGCAAAAACAGTCCACCCCCCAGGAATATCACAAGAAACGCAACCCCGAGAAACAGTCCACCCCCCAGGAAATACCACAAGAAACGCGACCCCGAAACCAGTTCACCCCCCAGGGATACCACACCGGGCTGCCGCCGCTGGATCGCTAATCCGTCCACATGCGGAAATTAGTCTCGGTGTGGAAATGAGGAGCAATGCTGCTGCGGCCGTGTGCAGCACAGAAAAAAAGCAAATGGCATACGCTCTCACCTTTTTATAGGGGACGCCTCTTCGCACATGCGCAGATGGCCCCCAGGGGGCCGGCCTTTCTCCAATTGGATGATTAGCGCCCAGGCCTCACCCTGAGTAAGGCCCTGCGCGCACACGGAAGTGCCGGGACGGGCCGGAAGTGCAGCTCCCACCGTGGCCCTGCATGGCGCCCTATTGGGACCAGTAACAGTTTGGAGAACAGATACTGCCTCACAGGTTAGTGCAGCAGTCACACAATTCTGTGTCATAAGATACCTTTGCATGTATATGCTTTTACACATGCACAATCTTTTTTTTCATTGATGGTGTGATTTCTTTCTACTAGAACTTAAATTATTCTTTTAAATAGTGTTTATTTATCAGTCATAAATCTCAATGAACCCTCCCAGACAAGATGGCACCTGTGTTGGGGCAGGCTGGCAGCTCTGTGTATTCCTGTGAATTCCCCTACTAGGCTCCCGTTTGGTCTGAATATACATAACCTCTTGCGGGAGATGTAACACAGGAGAGTTATGACTCAGCAGCTGTGTTAGGTAGATTTTATTTCTGGTTTCTTAATTTAGCCCTGTTTCAGATACATGGTGCTATAAATTGCCATGAGTGTTTAGTTCTATGTGCTTTACCCATGGCAACTGCAGTAATGTTACAAAACTGGAGAAAGTTAAACTATCTTAGGAGAATGACACTGTCCCAGTACAGTAGATTTGTGATTGTATTTTAAAATGTCTTAAGTTAATCTTTGTGTTGAACAATTATTCTGTAAAAAACAAGATGACACAATCTTATTAGTTCAACAAAGTAAAGTTCACACAAAGGTTGCCATGAGCTAATACTACTATATTTAAATATTCTGGAATGACTACAAAATTTTTTTTCCTTCTCATGATACAGCACTTGCAAACACAATTTATAAAAAGAAGCTGGCTCCTGTTTACACTGTGTCATCATGTAGTAAAATCACTAGACGTTATTTAAAACTGACAGCAAACTGGGTTAAGCAGGAATCTAAAAAACAGTGTGAAGCCAATGTGAATTGTGAATCTGAGAATATCTTCTGGGAATTTTGTGTCAGTCCCTGTATTCCACATTTGTCTTTGGCTGAAAACAAAACTGGGGAAGTAGCAAAAACGTTGTAAAGTCCATAGAATGGAGAAAGGAGAAGGGAGGGAGAGAAATGCAGCTGTGGTTGTAAGGGAGCATGGGGAAGGAGGCAAAGAAATGGTGACCTGGTTATGTGGGCATGTGTGGTGGTTTTACCACAAATTCAGTGATTTTGGAGCAGAGACTCGGAGAGAAGTCACAAACACACCCCAAAAATGAAGAAAACACACAAATATCACAGTTTATTTTGCGCAAACACCAAAACCCGACAAATAAAGTGCAAAACAGACAAACAAATTAAATTTTTCCAGGGCCCGCGTTTGAGGTGAGGACGCTCTGGAGATAGTGCTTGTCTCTCTCTCCCTCTGAGCCCGGCTGAGAGACTCCGGGGTAGTTAGAAGGGAGCACGTGGTCTCAAGATCCCCTTAGCCGTGAGCCTCTGCCCGGTTTTGACTGAGGAAACAATTCAATAAGATTACAAAAACCGCGCACCCCCTCCCTCCCTCCCTTTAGCCCAAGGAGAGATTTAGTGCTGAAAAAGGGGAA
>VYZS01105169.1:10573-20992 GCA_013400695.1 Neodrepanis coruscans
CCCGCGCACCCCTGCGGATGCGGGCGGCCGGCGCCGCTCCCGCCAAGCCGCGCCGGCACTGGGCGAAGCCTCTGTTCTGTGCTTGCCACTGTCCCGCCGCTGCCGCCGCTGCTCACAGCTCCGGCAGCTCCTCGGGGCTCCCCGCCGCATGCCCCAGCTGTGGGTACAGCCCACCTGGCTCCACGCTGCTGCTGCTGCTCTGCCGCCACCGCTGGCTCTCCTGGCGCGATCGCCTGCAGCCCCGGCAGTTCCTGGCACATGCTGTGCGAGCACGGGGCAGCCCCAGCACCGCCCCACTAGCGGCTCCGTTCCCGACGCAGTCCCCTTCGGGCGCGACAGCCCCGGGACCGCGGGACAGCCCCGGCGGGGAATGGCAGGGAACGGGTTTATTTCCCAACCTACAACAGCATGACAGCAAGAAGGTGGGTTGGGGAGCAGGTGATGGGGATGGCAACCTTGGGAAGAGTCTGGGAACCGTTGTCCTAATTAATGAAAATTATGGAGGAAGTTCCTTTTACATCTGGTTGTTATTCCATTTCTGGAGATATTGATGAGGAGTATTTCGTGATGGTCACCTTGGAAATAGGATGCATTGATCTAGCAACAGTAGTCATTGGATATATCTACGTCGAACAGAAGAAACTCTTGCACTTGTTAGTGCTTCTTGGTGAAAGCAGAAAGTTCCTGAAGTTGGACGGCACAGGAAATGACAAAGTGTTCAGAAGTACAGTGTTTTGGGAAAGATGCACACCCTCTTCTTGAAGAATTTTATAAATAAACATTTTGCAGCTTTTTACAATTATTTAACTGCTGTTTCTGATGGATTGTTATACTTACCCATCACAGCTTGAAAGTAAATTTATCAGAAGAAATGGGTGGGACAGTGGAAAATTACTCCAACAACTGTGGTTCCTATCTTTTAAATTTAGTGAATAGACCTTTCAGCAGATGCAGGAATGCCATTGAAATTCATTAGGTGTGGCATTTCCCTGTTTAGTTGAAATGAGAAGAATTGTATTGAATTTCCTGCCCTGAAATTGTTCCAGAAATAAAATGTGACCTGTTAGATAGCTAATAAATGGCTTTCTGTGCTTACAGTCTTAACATGTGCTGTAAAACAGAAATGAGTAACTTGAGCATCTTGTTAATTTATGCATTATGCTATTTTCTCTTGGAAGATTTAACCTACAGCTTGAGGGTGACTTTGCTATTAGGCCACTTCAAATCCAGAGTTTCTAATGTGAAAAGTGAAAGACTGACTCTAAGTAAGCATCCACTTTTTTTGAAGATTACATCTCTTTCAAATGTGTTCCACATCAATGTCCTGTGATTCTAAGACACTCATCAGGTGACAAGTCCATCAAGGACTGGCACCAGTGGCCTAGAGTGGCAGAGTTTCAGGGGCAGGAGCAAGTCAGAGCCAGCAGCATGAGAGTGTGCAATGGTGCTGGAGGGATGCTGAAAACAGCCCAGGAGACACTCATAGGCCTAGTGTGTAACTGGAGTGAGTTGAGAGTGTTTTGCCTGCACCTAATACTAGGCTTGTGGTGCAAACTGGTATTTCCTTTGCTATGTCAGACATTCACAGGAGATTGGCAGCTGTGTTAGTTTTGGTTGATACACAGACATAACACTTGTTCCCAATACTCCCAAAGCTTAAAGGAACTCCATGCAGCATGAAATTCCCTTTCAGCTGGCATGTCACTGCTTGAGAACCTAGAATAAATTGTTTTAGAAAACTGTATTTCGGAATAAGAAGGATGACAGAGGAAAGTACAGCTGATGCTGATGTTGCTGTTGAAAACAGCACACTGTGAAACCACAGCTTGTATGACTGTGATACCCTAATCCTCAAGCTGACAATGCTCAGTGGGCTGCCAGCTGTCAGAGGGGGCTGTCACTTTCTAGTCCTATCTTTACATGCTGCCCAGCTTAGTGACACTTAACAGTGGTGACAGACCATGTGGCAATATTTATCTACTCAATGCCATTATTTCTGAAGTTTTATTTTTCCATCAATTGATAATTTTCCTACTCAGTGTGTTTGCATATAGCTTGAGGTTAAACATGAAGCACAGCTGGGCATATTTGTTCATTTTATAACCATTATCAGTTCATAGATAACCCTAGGACTCTACCGCAGTGGGGTGCTATAAATAGCTCATTTCATTATATAACTCAGTGGAAAGATTTAGAAGCCTTTGCCCAAAGTCAGACATGTAAAAGAAGATTCAGGAGTTTTGATAGTAAATTTATTTCACCAGCTACTGCAGCTGGATGCCTTATAAGCAGACGAAAACTAAATATTAAATACTCAAGCCACAGGTTATGAATTTGAAAGCATATCATAGATATGAATTAATGGTTAGTTCAGGCTCAAAACATCAGGCCTGATCTTGGTGACAGAGCTGGGTTCCCTGCCACCTGCCAGAATTGATTTCAAGATGTTGGACACAGCTGTCCCCTCAAACAAAGCCAGAAGTCTCATAAGCATCAGGAAAAGTTTATGTGAAGTTACATAGAATATGAGCTATAATAATTGGATTCTACTTGCTGGTACCACACTAGACACAAAGAGAAAACCAAAAGGAACAAATAGAAAAGAAAATGGTCCTCTTTTAAATGTTATTGAACAGAAGAACAGAAAAGCTGTGCTGCCTTCACACAATGGCGCTGGAGTTGTGGAGTTGTGCAGCTGTGCAGAAAGGGAGAATTAGATTCTGGCATTAAGAACCTGTCTGGAAAACAAAATTGAAGTATTAAAATCCATACAAAATTTAATTAATGATAGTAATAAAATGTTGGCAGTAAAAATTCCTTATATTCTGTTCCCAGAATTTATAACTCAGCAAACTGTCTGACCATAAAATCTCATATGCAAGTAAGGATACTGACTGTTTGGAAGTGAATTTGTGTTTATCAGGCTGTAATTTTTCACTGAACCTTTTAACTGAACTAGGACACTTGAGGAGTCAGTTGCAAGGAAAGTGTGCTCTGGTTTACTGAGCTCAGGTTTCTTGTTCTGACTTTGCTTCCAAGAAGTTCGGCAGGTAAAATTAGCAAGTAAACATGATCACTGGGAAACTGTATTCTCTGGAGCTTTGTTGTCCACAAAATTTGAAGGCAGTTTTTTTTGTATATGGCAGAAACCAAGACTGGTTTTAGTGGTGTATGCAAAGAACAGGAGAAAATTATCAGCTCAGGATGTCATCTGTGGAAGAAGACCAGGCAGAGACCCCCATCGGTTCCCCTTGGTCTTGGGTAAGAGCTTATGCCTTAAGGTTGCCTAAATAACACTTAAAGCTTTTTGAAAAATGTAACAAACTGTTCTGTGTGATGCTCAATAGTCATAAGTATCAGCAGCTTTTTTACTCTTCTGTTGGAGTTTGTGTTTCATTAGTGCTTAGATTGTCTGTTATAGTTCAACCTGTGGACATTGAATGGGGAAAATCTTCTTTTGCTTCAGCTGTGTATGTCAAGTGTTATAAGAAAACCTGTCCGATTCTGTACTGTCTGCTATGCTGTCTCCCTGGTCATGTAAAGCAGCACTGTTGAAAGGTAGAACGGAGGAAAATTACTTACACAATAGTATAAATGTTTGCTCTGGACATCTTCATTAAGAGACAGTGAGACTCTATTACAAATACAGAAATGTCTTGCCATTTTTTTTTTCAGTAAGACTGAATCTGCCTTAATGAAATACAATGTGCGATGATGGTCCACTAATACTGGCTGCATGGTCCTGTGTTTTAAGATCTGTGTAGATGCCTAATGCTGCTAAAGAGGATGTGGGTCAGTATAGTTTTCTGGTGGAAAGATAGAGGATGAATTCCTTGTGAAAGGGCTTTTAGTAGAAATAGGAACAGCTCTACTGAATGGTCTTGGAACCCTCTAAGTCTGAGGAAAAGGCAGTGGATTTTAAAACCAAGGCTTTAAATTACTGTTAAAAATTATTCTTTTAAAAAAATGATTAAAGGAAAATTAAATGCTTTGAAATTAGGATTTATGCTTTCATATATGGTTTCCTTATCTTTTTACAGACATATACATCTATGATTTTTCTAGGAATGTCCATGTTTGAAATAGCTTCTGAATGTTTGTGGTTAGGCGTGAATGTGTGTGATAGTCTGGAACTGATATTGTTGCCGTCAGGCCTCGGCCCAGCTGAGATAAGAAGTGAGACAGGACTTGCATTGAAGGGAGAGAACAGTTTTACTGGTGGTGTCCGGTGATCCAAAGAGTGCCCACCTCTTTCATCTATCCAACTAAACCCCATCTTACTACTATGCCCCTAAAACACCCAACAGAATGGTCCCTTATTACATAGTCCCTCCCCCCATGCAGCCCCCTGTCAGGCCTAGAAGCCCAGCTCTTATGTTTGGACTTCACTGCCTCTTTATCTATACAGAAGAATGCAAACATGTGAAGGACAAGCCGTTTTCTACTCTTAATATTCTAAGTTACTCAGCTACCTAGCTATAGTGAAATCCCAAATATTAAGAACCCCCTTACAGCATCAATATATCCTGCAGGTACTCAAGGAATTATCTGAGACTTTTGTTTTTTGAAAGGAGAAGGTATAGAATAAATGCATTTAGCTGATTATAGGAACATGGATTTAAAGTTATCTCATCCTTGGAGGAACATCCAGGGAGAGTGAAAACAAGCACCAGTTGTTCTCACCATCAGGACACAGGTTTCCTGGTGATGAACACTATCTGTGTCTTCAAAGATGTCTATTTTTGATGGATAGAAAGATGATTTATGGGTCTTGACTTCTTAATTAAATATAAGTGGAGACTTTCTCTTTCCACTGAAAATCTGCTACAGATTGAGCAGAATGGAGGCTGAGTGGGGAGAGATGGTTGGAGATAGTTGCAGAGCTGAGGAAATTAGACTACATTCAATATAAACGATATAGAAACAATATAGAGAAACTCTATAAACAATATAGAATACATTCAATATAAATCAAAATGAGTAGAAACAAAAGCAGGGATTTTATTTTTAATTTAAACTTCAAATGTCAGTGAATTTCTGGCTATAAGTTTTATTAAAAATTAAGATGTCCTACACAACTATGCAATTTTAACTATTGCATTTGTATGATGTGTACTTTAGCATAAGTTTCCTTCTGGAATTTCTTTCACATGTAAGTCTCTTAAACTGCTAAGGGGAATAATGGGAATAACGCTCCTCGGAACTATCTGTTTTGCAACAAATGTATAAGCTTTATTACAAGTTAGATAAACAGTGTTACTTAGCATATAAAGGATATTGGATTTCTGATAGAAATAGATGTGCTAAAGATCATTCGAAACTGTTGCTGTTGGCCTTTAGGAGTTGCTGACTCTGGTCTTCTGCTAAGGACATCAGAAAAGAAGGACCTTTTGCCTCCAGATTTACTGAAGTGCTTCTACATGTTACTATATTCTAGAGTACAGAGAAAGTTGTGGTCCTTGCCACAACTTTGCATAGATAATGCAAAGATGCATTACCTCTCACACTACATTAGCCCATATCTAAACTAGGGAGAGATTATTATGTGCTCCAGTCCTCCCTTGTATTGGGAAGAGCCTATTTCACTGTACTGAAGAGCTTTGGGAAGGGCAGGATAATGCCTCCCCTCCCTCGTGCACCGGTGCCCCCTGGAAGCACTGTGCTGGCAATATCCCCATGCCACAACCTTCAGTGGTGGGAGGAGTTAATGGCTGAGGAGGTGAGAAGTTCATGATGTACGTCTTGTTCATGAAAGACGGATAGAAGACAACCTCAGGCCTGGCTGTGGGGAGGCATCAAATGTGGCTGTGCAATGTCACGCCACTGCTGTTTTGACAAGATTGGTTTTTTTCTTCCTTCCCTCTTTCCGCTGCTGAAAACTCCTCAGTAACAGACTCTACCACCCTGTAGACAATGACAGTATCTGGAAGCATCTGACAAAGTAGGCTGTGTGTTACTGGTGTAACTTGTCCCATCCTCACCATTGACATAGGGTTGGCACTGGTAACCACATTTTAGTATATTTGTCAAATGATAATAATGTCTGTGTGTCTCTAACTTTGAGAATTTTACTGCTTTAAAGAGCTTTCCTGTGTAAATCAGAAGGAGTGGGCCAGAGCCAGAAGCTGGTCTCTCCCCACCAATGCTGTACCATCTCAGAGTAGCCAGAGAGCAGAGCCCATTTGTCCAGTGGCTGTGGGTCTGCACTTTACAGCAAGGATACTTCCAGCAACTCTGACAGTACAGCTGTTCCCAGCTGTTCCTGTAGATGGGGGACTGTTCCCGTAGCTCTCTCTGAGCTCTGGGACTGCTCTATCCTGTGGACCTTTGCTGGTGAAGCTTTCTGACCAGCAGCTGATCTATACCCCTTCAGGCATAGGAATTCAACTACTGCCCTATGCACATGGTTCAAGGTGTGGGCTCTTCTTTGGCTTTATTTTTCTGGCCTTTTTGCAACCATCTCCTTCAGACTTTTCTGAGGCAGGAGTATCTTTCCCCCCACAGTGGCTTTACGCTGCCATGCCCAGCGGTCAGCAGGTCAGCAGCTGTAGCCAGGGGAGCAGGTGCTGCCTCGTTGCAGCTCCTTGCTCTCACTTTGGAGGGCTGACACTTCAGAGACTGGGGGCTATATTTTTGCAAGGATAAATAAGCCTCAAAGGTATTCACTGCAGAAATGTTTTCTTCCAACATCAAGCACATGTACTGCCTCCCCACCTACTGAAAAATAAACAGTAAATTGAACCCAGATACTTCCCTCTGGGTCATCCCAGAGCTCCCAGAGCACCTCCCTTGGGAGCTGGTTGCAGTCTGAGTCCTTTTACATTTTATTTAGAGCAAATTATTGGAGGTCAACTATCCGTCTGCATCTGGAGATCAGATACAGAAGATCAGAGAGCCTGCCCCATCTTAATATAGATCTGAAAGTTCAGCTTGGTCCATGGGGATGAAAGGCTTTGAGGGCAATAAGTCGTTGGCAAATAGTATCACGGCTGTCAGCTGCCTCACCCCACAGTTCCTGTCAGCTCCACTGCTTTTGCATGATAACCTTTCTTTGCATGATGAGTAATGCTTTAGTAACACTTACTTATTTTATGCTGCCATAAATGCAAACAGAGTATTAACCTCTCTGCTTCCAACTCTCCTACTCCTTATAGCGCTCTTTGAGAATTCAATCTCGCTCAGAGTAGGAGTTTGCACCGTGACAGGGCCACAACCCAAGGAGTGGTCAGCCCAGGGGTGTAAGCTTCAGTAGCCCCAACCAAGTGGCTCAGCAAAACTTACCCTGACATTGTTGCCTGCTGGAGCTGATAAGAAGTGAGACAAACACGCAGTGAAGGGAGAGCGCAGCTTTACTGGTGATGTCCGATGATCCAAAGAGAAAATTCATAACAATCTCTCCATTTTTATAACCTCTAGTGCCCACCCATTACACACTACCCAACTAAACCCCATCTTATTACTATGCCCCTAAACACCCAACAGGATGGTCCCTTATTACCTATCCCCACCCCAGTCCAGCCCCTACCGGGCTTGGAAGCCTAACTCTTATGTTTTGACTTACTACCCCGTTATCTATATAGAAGAATGCAAACATGTGAAGGACAGGCCGTTTTCTACCCTTAATATTCTAAGTTAGCCAGCCACCCAGCCACAGTGAATTTTCAAATCTTAAGCATACCCCTTAAGGCAATAACATCTGGGCTGAAAGTGCAAAACACTCTGAAAAGTGCACAACATAAGAAAAACCTGATCCAAACAGGCAGAAAGCACAAACACATCTTAAAGAACCAGGACTGTCTTAAAATCTGAGATTTTTGAAAGCAGTGATACAAATTTCTTTCCTGCTACCTAATTTTAGATATCTGCATTTAAAAATTTACCAAGCTCTTACCAGTCATGGCAAAGGTGAAAACTCTTTTACATTTAGAGTTGCCTGTCTCTGGGAAATAGGAAGAAGCTTCTGGAAAAGCAGCAGAAGTCTGGTGCTTCCACTGCAGCTTCCCAGCTTCAAGTCAATGGGCAGATAAAGGCTGGGCTGTCACCACTGCCATCACCCAGGAAGCCATGAGATCATGGGTGCCATAATGGGATGCACACAAAAAGTGACTGTCATGTTGAGACCTCAGAATGTGTCCCCTCTTTTTTTAACAGGCACAAGCTGGGGAGGGAGATCTTTGGAGGAGAGCCCTCATGGCAAAACGGTTCTGGAAATGTAGAACTGTGTTCTGCTTTGCTTGAAATTATATACGTGAGGTGGGGACTGTGTTAAGGAAACAGAAACAAATGATCTCGTGGATCTCTTCGCTTTTACACTGCTATAAATTATTGAGAAATTGCAAACACAGCTGCATACGATGCTTTCCTTAAAATGCTAACAACAGAGGACAGCCTTCATTCAGCTTTGCAGAGCCTCTCACAGGCATGAATTTTGAGAGCTTCAGTGTAAGTTTTGTTCAGGCTCAGCTTCCTGTGGAACTGCCATGGTGATCAAGGGCAGCAGGCAAAAGCCCGTTTATCTCTCTCTAGTACCAGTTAGAAATTACAACTCTTTAAATCTTCAACAAGTGGCAAGCTGTGATTTTTATCTTTACAGTCCTTGAGAAAGCTCATCATCAAACCCACAGACCACAGCACAAAAAGGCAATCATCTACTCAAACACAGCAGGTACAATATTACAGGCACTGTTATCAGGCAATGAGTTATGCCCATTCACAATACATGCTGTATCCTTTCTTCAGAAAGGCCAAGAAGAAAATACCTGGTGGAGGTATTTATGTGTTTTCTTTATTGTCTTGCCCTGTTTTACTTTTTTCCCTCTGTCTTTTGAATTTCACAAAAGCATTGGTCTGAACTTGGAGTAATCCTGGTTTTGTGGCATCAATGCTGAAATGTTCTGCTATAATTAATGAGCAAATTATCCTTTGCCCAAAAGAGATGTGGCCAAGGAATTGCATGGCTGCTCCCAAGCAAGGGAGTTCAGGAAGCACCCCTCTTTCATGAAGGCCTGAGCCAACAAGGAAAAAAAAACTGCAAGAAGAGAGACTGAACACTAGTAACTGTCCTAAAAAATCCTTTTTTATTCAGACACACTCACTCTCCAAAGTCAATTGTATCATTCATCTAAGGAAGACCCCTCAGAGGAGCAAGATTTTGCAGGGTTAGTCTAGAAATTACTACTTTTCTGTGCTCCTTCTTTACTTCAGTGATAAAAGCCAGAAACGTGAAGCCTTTAAACTAAGTGGCAGATAATTGATCCACAGATCAGGTGAATAGTTTTAGCGTATTCTTGTTTTAAATGCAAAGTCAGTAATGTGTCTCCATAGCCACATAAACAGAAAATACAGTCTTTTTCATTCTCACACAATCTTATAGTTGTTTCAATTAATTGATTCATTAATATTAATATTATTCTGTTTCAGGCTAGAAATTTGCTAGAATATCCCGAAGCCCTTCTGGGCTACAAAATTAAAATAGATATTGTCTAATGAATTTTCATAAACATGTTNGTATTTAAATGTCCTTCATCTTTATTTCTTTAGGTAAATTGGATTCACTGGCTGAGTCCCTGTACTTTTGTAAGGTTGGTGAAAATGCAACAGTCGTTGCAACAGAGCTAATTTAAAGCAATTGCAGACATGACCTTTGGTAAAAAAATTTGGGCACTCATAAATCCTATCTGGAAATTTTATATTATGTGTGCAATAGAGGCCAAAACTCGAATATAAGTCAAGGAACTCTCAGCTAAGATTGGGAAATTNCAGTTGTGCTACCTTCTGCTTTTGCAGAAGTTGTATTGCTGCCAAAAGGCTTTTAAAGTGAGAGATTTTTAGACCAAAAGTGCCCTCCAGTGGTCCCACACATTTATTTATGGCTGACATCTGGTATTTATCTTCCTCTTCTTAGAAATGAGGCCATGTGATACTTAACAGCTTGCAGCAAATACAAACAATTAAATTTGATGTACCTTTTAAGAAAAGGTCAGTTAGGTCAGACATTTTGTATACCTGTGTACCAGTATGAAAGTTTTTTAATTTATTCACATTCAAATTAGTGTTCTATATCTCAGGAGTGTTTTTACTGCATTATGCTGGTCTATAAGGCCCCATTCTCTTTGCTCATCCTCTGCACGTAGCACAGCTTTGATGTTAATGTCTTCCTTATTGCAATCTGCTATATAATGGAGGTGACCTTTTAAAAGCAAATAATATATCATCAGGCATCTCAAGGGTAATTCATACTTACACAAGCAATTACAAATTTTGCATAGCATTGCTAATAAAAACAATTAATTTTCTTTTAAAATCTGGAAATCATGATGGATTGCCTTATCTTTTTCTAAGTATTTTAAGATCCCATGGACTCATTATTTCTTGGATATTTTAAGGCAGAGAAAGATGAGGTAGAGGTATAAATTGAGG
>VYZS01105170.1:0-42793 GCA_013400695.1 Neodrepanis coruscans
GGCAGGATCCCCTTTGGGAGGTGTGTGATGCCAGCTGTGTGACGCCCAGCAGTGCCCAGCAAACCCCCCTGGAAAGCAGCGCTGGGGGCTGCACTAGGAGGGGGTGATGCCTCACCACTGAAAATCCATCAACCCCCCTCCCCTTCCAGCTGGGGCCTTGGCAGTGCATAAGGAATGAGGGGAGAGCCGTGTGCTCTTCCGCTCCTTCCCCCCCGCCCCTCTCCTCTGGCTGATAAGCTGACAGCCAGGCGTGCCTTGTTCTGATAACTCAGCAAAGTTTGGTTTTCGTAGGGACAAACAGCCCGTGCTCCCCAGCATCCTCACCAGCAGGGCTGGAAGGGCAGGACGGCTCGGGCAGCACAGGAATAAGCAGCAACAGGAATGTGGCTGGGAAGATCTGCCTTCAGATCACTGATAAACTTGAGCTGTGAGACAAAAAGTACTTTACAACCCCCCTGATGTCCCACACGGTGGATTTTAGGGCATAAAGGATTTTGGTTCAGCTGAGTGGGCTGTGTCAGAGTGTTTGCTACCAGGACTACAGCCAGGGCGTGCTGTGGGGTGAGCCAAAAAGATGGACTATCTGAAATGTGTTAGTGTGTACAGTGAGCCTTCCTCACCACCCCTCAGAGCCATCATCCTGGGTTTGGTTTCAGTTGGTCAAACAGGCTCTTCATTAAGAACAAACCTCCTGGTGCAAACATCTCCGGGTCTGAATCAAATCCTTCATTTGCTACTAAAAATAATGGCAATGAATGGAAGAACTCACAAATTCTCCCAGGGAAAGGAAATTATGATCCCATTAACCTACATTACAGCCATCACCATTAAGAGATACCATTAACCTGCAGTTCCCACACTGGCTTGTCGGAGATACTACAGTCATCCCTGTAATTGTGGAGGTACTACAGCCATCCCTGTAATTGTGTGGTAACTCTTGGCAAACGTTGACTTTTTAATAGGCAGTATTGCAGCCAAGTACTTTGCAGGATTATAAGCCCCAATCCACGTAGCCTTTCATGATCATTTTGGCTGCTGAGGCGAAAGCCTGTCTCAAACCACACTTGGGATGAGATCTCCAGAAAAGGATTGGGCCCCCCGCCATCCGAAATTGTAGGATTTTTACTGCCTTACAAGGTCATGAGCAGCCATAGTGGATCAATACAGAGGATGATGTGAGTATCAAGAGTTTTAATGACATAACAGCGTGTTGCTGGAGTTTTTGTTTCATTTTCCGAAGTAACACGTAGGTTTTCAGTAGCTTTTCTTGGCACATTTATTCATGGTCAGACTTCAAAGTGAAAGTGCTCATGAGTGCCCATATTTGGTGAGTGAGTTTAACTGAGTCCTACCAGTTGGAGAATTGGAATGTTATTGTTTAATATAAAATATATATACTTATTTACATACATATGGTCAATATTCTATTTTCTCAATCTATTCTAGTTACTTTACATGTTTAGGCTCTGATTGCAAACATTCTGTTATGTTCAGTAATCAAATTTTCATATATTCAGAAGCTTAAATTTTCCTCAGCTTTTCATTTTGTGCTGTCCCATCTACCAGCCAAAAAATTGATTTTGTTTTATTCTTCTGGGATATTTGGGGTTTGTTTTTTGCCTCAGAGAAAGGAACTGCAGGGAAGAAGCCAGTGTGGTTTTGCAGTAAAGAAGCTGGAGGGGTCCTCAGGACCCATAACTTGACTTGCTTCAGGTTCTCAGTGTGGCCATAATTCAATCCTTGTGCCTCAGTTTCCCAGCTGCAAGGTAGTGGTAATGCATTACCCTCATGAAGTATAGTCAGTCTTTATCTGCTGTTCTCAGGTAGGAAAAGGATGGTTTCAGAGAAAGCTGGTGTTGGAGATGGGCTCTTGGGAATCCACAAATCTCTTGTGGTCTTATTTGTGGTGCCTGTTGCCCAGGGGAAGAAAGTCACTCCTTCCTTCCACACCAGGTCCAAAAGCAGTTGAAAAACTCTTGGTAACATCACCAAAGCAAAAGGACTTAGGGAGTTCCAGGTTTGAAAATCAGCCAGACAACACGAGGACATGATCCCACAACCTTGGCCTTCATTGCCACACTTGATAAAAGGCAACAAATACTGTTTCTGACCACGTGTCCTCCCTGCAGAGCTGCTAAATATCCTTCCCAGTGCCTAAGGGTTAACTGAGCCCTAAGAATGTGGCTGATATATTATCATAGCCCTGATGAAGTCATCAGAGGACTTAAAAATGTGCAGTTCTCATACTCTTCTATGAGAGATGTTAGACCTTTTTTTTTCTTGCCCTCGCAGGTTGTCTCTTTACAAAAGTAATTTCCCAGAAACATTCTCAGATCTAAAATTAAGCAAATCTATATGTTAAAGGCTATAGTAAAGCAGAACCTTTTTTCCATAGGTTAAAAAAAACCAAACAAATCCAAGCCCAAGTAATAAGATGTATATTTATGTAACAAGAAGTCAGATTTATGAAAAATGCTGTTGTGGCTTGTAATTCCACACAAAATGGTCCAGTCAGAATAAGAATTGTTGGATGCTGCCATGTAGTGATGTGCAAACTCCCCTGTCTGAGCTGAGTATATTTCTAACTTTGCTCTAATTATCAATCACTTGATTCATGTCAGACCACTCACATTTAAATCAAGTTTTTGTGCTATTTAGACAGGTACTTTGTAAACACAGGGAGAAGAGATGGTTTCTGGAATGAATGGGAATGGCTGCCTGAGTGGCTGTCAGAGTCCATGTTCTGTATGAACAGATTAAAAGCAGGAGTCTTTCATGCTGAATTTGTATGGCCCTCTGCACAAATTGCCCAATTTATTTAAGTATTTTCTGGTGGTGAGATGTTTTGGGTCAGAAGGGTTGATAAAAAGCATTAAATAAAACACTGCAAGTCGAATTTAAGGATAAAATGAAATTCTTTCTGTGTTGGGTTTGATGTTCTTAATTTAATCCCTGGTGGACAGTAGTCTGCATTACAAAACCTTCACACATAATTTGGCACAGTTTGGATGATTTGCAATCTCTCCCCGGCTCTCTCTGCAGAGGATGCCCTGAGCAGCTCCTGTGTGGAGGCTGGGTGACCTCTCCTCTCTCAGGAGGGTGGTCTCCTCAGGTCACTGTTCAGGTCATTTCTGCATCAGAGTAAGGAAGCTTTGACTGTTCCTTCACTTGTGTGGGTAAACAGAGGGCTTCAATTTCCAGCCCTACCGGTCCCTAACCTTCAGAAGCTCGGCAGTCACCCAGGGGGGTGGGGAGGAGATGCCAAAGGAAAGTGCAGAGCAAAGAATGTGAAGAATTTTGCTTATCTGTAACAAGTTTCTAAGCGTGTTTGATTATGGTAATAAGGATACCTCATTAACAAAGGATTTTAAAGGCATGTACACCATTGATAATCAGCCCTGACCAAAGTACATTGCACATTTTTAACTTTTTCTTTTTTTTTTTTTTCTGAAATGGGATATATTTGAAATACAGCAGCACCTTAGTTAAAATATGGAATTTCAGTTGGTGGGTGGGGCCATGGCAACTAAGGAAGGAGCTCTATCTACCCAAGATAAAGTCCCTGTCACCAAGAGATGACTGTAAAACATGCACAATTCCCAATCCTTAAAACTCTCCCTAATTGCAAATCTCCTCATTGTTTTAACTTATCTCTGCCAGTGCTGTGCTGAATTAGTCCTTTGGAGTCCCTGAATGGGATCAAGGGAGGAGAAGAGGAAAGGAAGGATGGGAATGGGAGCCAATAAGAAACAGAAGAAAGCAAGATAGCCAGAGAAAAGGAAAGAGGATGGGTGTTAAGTGTAATTGCCCTTTGGCTTCCCGTGAAATTGTAAAAGCTTTTGAACACCCTTGCTGAAGCAGCCGCACGGATGTTTTCTGCTTCCCTGCTGCATGGGAGGCATCTGGCCTGGTGCTGGCCGGGAAAAAAAGGAAGAAATGGTTCAGCAGGAATTTTCCTCCTCTGTTGAGATAATTTCTAGTGTGTGTCTTGCTGGAAACTGTGAATATCCCCTGCCACCAGTCTCTGTGCTGACCTCCGTGTTAGGTCCCTTGGCCACCTTCCTGGCCCAGCCCAGTTCCCCACCTGTGGGTGGGAAATCCACCACCTCGGTGGTCACCCCCTTTTTTGGCCAGTCTGGCACTGTAGCAGGAGCTGTTTTCAACAACAAGCAGTCCAGGGGAATTTCCTCCAGCTCCACCTGATACCTGGAGTATTCCTATTTTTGCATCCTTATCTCCTAATGAGTTTATAATCTAGAACAGAACAGTACTCCTGCTGTTCTCCAGCCTTCTTATGAAATTATTTCACTATCAGACACATTCTGGCCCTGTGTGGGTTCCTTTGTGGGTGCTTGTTTCAGTAGGAAGGGACTTGAGCAGAAATTTTGTGTCGTGTCAAACAGGAGAAAAATGAAACCATGGGGCTCTTCCAGCTTGTTCCAGATACAATATTTGAGTGCCTAAATGTGGGGGATATAACTTAGTATTTCTTCTTCTAGTGCCTTTGGGTTGAAGAAAGCATTTTAATATCCACACACCTCTAATAAACTAAAGCTATAACGAGGCTTTCTCCATTTGTATTGCTCTTTTGTTGTCTCCTATGCGCATTTACCATTGATTTTTGCCAAACTCCGCTGTACTGTAACTATGCAGTTATAAACTGGTGTTATTGAGGGGAACTGAGGAGGGAAAGAATTGCCATAAAATTACTGGCTGCAAACAAACACTGCAGCTCTATTTGGGTGTTTCTCAGAAACACCTGGAGATTATTGCACACAACCTTCCTAATCAGTAAATCAGCCAGCCACCAATTGTTTCCTTAGCCACATCAGACACAAATGGAACAGCTGTTTAATTTACTTTTTTTTATGGTAGGAAATTCATATCCTGAATCATTTATATCTGTATTTTGCAACTTGCAGCCATTAGTTTTTTTCCTTTCCTTTTCTCTCAGTGCTGCTGTAAAAGACAGGAGAGTCAGTCACTGTGTATGAGGTGGCCTGATGTCATCTTTCAGGATGGTGCCTGCATGGAAACCAATTGAAACTCTAAGTTGGGACATCCTCTCAAATCCAGGGCTGGGGGTGGGGAGCTTGCTAACGTGAGCAGGAACTGAAGGAGCCAAAGCTTTGCAAGCTCTAGGAACTCTGAAGTAAATGTCTTCAGTTGGCTTGAGACTGTGCAACAGCCAGCTACAACTGAATGCTTTATTGCCGTCTGGAAGTGTTTATTTTCTGAACATAAATTCAAGGGACAGATTCAAGGCATGTCTAGAAATAAAGCATATCATCATGTGAGCTAAGCTGACAAGGACAATTTACTGTACCCTGCATTCGTTCTGGGCCAATCGGAAGAGAAGAGGCTATTAACATCCTGAAATTCCCGCTGTTTGGCTCTCCCTGTCCCTTCACTGAACTCAGGAATGGCATGTATTAACCCCTTGAGGGCCTCCCGTGCACGTCCGAAGAAGGGACACTTGTTTAGGCCCGGTAGACATGTGCAGTATGTCCAGCTCTTATTGACAGCAGCAGCAAACTGCTCTAAAAGCCGTGACAGGGGCTGTGCTGTCTGGAGGCCCAGCACAGGGTTAACGTCTTTCCTAGAGGCAGTTTCGGTGCTGCAGATGAGCACTGACTTACTCTGTTTAAATACGAGAGTTCACTGGTCAGCTTGACCTTGAATTCTCTTGCAAAGACAGGAACAAGTTGACATACTGTTCGTGTTTCCAGTGGCTGCAAAGTTCAGGGAATACAATGCAACTGTGGCTCACATGCCACGAGCATCACTTAGAGAAGAGAAGGGAAAGTTCATTTCCCACTTTTTAAAATCCTGCCAGCAAGAAAAGTCACAAAACCAGAAGAGAGTCAGAAGGTAAAACACAAAGGGCACAGCAGCAGCAGATACTGCAGAGGAAAGGTGCCATTCATAGGCAGGGATGTGTTATAATAAAATCCACAAGCAAAAGTCCACAGAGGACTGTTTGCATAGCAGCATTACAATATCTACATGTGTAAATAGAGGGAACAGCCTTTAAATCTACGTTACAGCAGCAACTGTTGGGTCTTTTGCCTGCAGACACACTGCCTGAAGTGCTCCTCCTGACTTGGTGGATGTCCTTGTGCAGGACAGCATGATCAGCCCCACTGGAACATGTTACTCTGGCTCTGAGTAGGAATATTCTGAATGTACCACACTGCACAAGGGCAGTGCAGTTAAGTGGCCTCCAGCTCCTTCTTTTTTCCTGTCCTCTCTCTGCCTAGCAGAGGGTACAGATGCAGGACAGCAGCTCATTCCTGGCTGTTGTTCCCAGTGAAAAGCGTGTGTCTGCACCTACATGTGTGAGGAAAACAGATCCCAGTGGAGTGTGTGGGGAAAGAGAAGCTGAAAAGAGAACTCCTTATCGGCTTTCCTGGGTTTTCCTTTAAATCAAGATGGGCTCACTTGTAGCCTGGTAAGGCTGAAGGCACAGCACACCCAGGCATTCCTGCAGCTGCAAACCTGGAGTAGCCACTGGATCCTGGGTCATGGTCAGTCCCCCAGACAGCTTCTCTGTTTGTTTATCACTGTGCCTGAGAGCACACGGAGTAAATCCACATGTACTAAAAACACACACACTCCCCCAGCAGTTTGGTCCCATTTTTCATTTGGACTGTGGTCATTCCTCTGCATTTTGGCATAGAGTTATGCAGCAGACTCTCTCTACTGTATTGGCACAATGTTCACAGCTGAAATAAAAATATTTGTTCTCCTGTCTTCTCCCAAATCACCTGGGCTCTCCTTCTCTCACTGAGGAGCCTGTCTCATTCATTCCCTGGCACTACACAGGGCTTAAGTATTGCAACCTTCAGTACTAGACCAGAATAATATAAGAACCACAAAGAATCATTTATCTAGCATGACATATTTCATGCTCTTGTGTAAGTTTTCCTAAGGGAATTCTGAATGTCCTACTGGGTGACTGTAAAGACAGCAAGGACTCAAAGTCATGGGCATCATCTTTATTACAAGCACTAAAACACTCAGCACAAAGACAAAGATGAGTGATTTTAACTTTTCAGAAATTAAGAGACTACATTGTCTCACCAAAGTCCTTCCACAGATCCCTTTAAGAGCAGAGTGGTTTGGGGCTGAAAGGATCCTCATAGTGAAATTGATCTTAATCTTCTATTACTATAGAAATGTTTCTATGCTTTAAAAATACACTCCCTGTTTCTTACTTTGAGACTACCCTAATCTCAAATTAGCCTTCTGGGCAAAGGTCAGGAGTGCAAGAGTGCAGGTCTTACTGGTTCAATTAAAGGAAATAGCACAAAATCAGACAGACTATTGCAGAAGTCTTTGTCAACAACTTCCTGAATGCCGAGAGGCTGCTCAGGCATAAGCTGTCTACACAGCCACATAATGCTGTTATTAGAAGCACATTAGTGTGAAAAATTAAAAAATAAATAATAAAAAAATATATATACATGGCTAATAGATACATTCATCTCATGGCTTTCACAGTAAAAGTCTCAGACTAGTGCTTGTGATTAATTATTAATGTTTGTCATCTTGTTCCTTTTTTTGGTGTGTTTACAACTTAGCCTTGCCTATCTTTTTTTGTTTTTCCAAACCACTTGCACATTACAAAGCCCAGATAACTACACTGGTAGCTGTCGTGCTATTACTTGCCTTAATCATGTCCTTAATAATGATGAAATGTTAAGTATAATGTACCAATAAATATTTTGGAGTCAGGGAACTGGCAGGTACGTGGGGAAGGCACTTTGTGTTAACAGTTGATGTACTGTTGTTACACTTACAAAAACTGGGTTTAATGCACTTGTGTAAAGATCCTCTTTTTAAAGGGATTTTCCCTTCTTTCTTTCTTTTTTTTTTTATTTGTGTCCTTGTGCCTGAACATTTGACCCTGGAGGAGTAGAATAGAAAGATTGTTTAAACAGCAGAGAATTGTTTATTTCAATTTTCTCTCTCTTTTTCCCCCTTTTCAGTTCTCTTTACAGGTAAATCACTTGCGATATGGGAGAATCTCAGAAAGTTCAGAGGTTTTGGGGCAGGAAATGACTCCCCTCCCCCCGAAGTTTGGATTCAGAGCTAAATTTATCTGAATGCTGTCATTTCCCTGCTTTTCCTTCTCTACCTCCTTCACTACATTCCTCTTTCTCCCTCCCCATTCCCAGCCACCCAGATCTTATCCTTTCCTTGACCTGCAGCTCCCCCTCCCTTGCCTTCCACGGCTCTAAAATGTCCGGAGGCCTCGGCTGGAGGTGGTAGTTTCTCCTGGGGTGTTTTTTTCATTCCTGAGCTGTACTGTAGTGAGAAATACTCCGAGTCCCTGCCCCCAGAGGTTATGTCCATCAACAGATGCTAAAAACAGGTTTGGTGGCCCCTGAGAGGAGAAGGCAGCAGTGCCCAGCAGAGAAGCCCAGGCTTGCTCATGCCTTGCTGGATGGGATGCAAGTGGTGATGCAGCAAAGGGCTCATGCAGGTACAAACAATTCATTTTAGGCAAAAGGATTCAGAAATAGGTGAGGAAGTTCAGCCAAATTCCTGCCCTGCTCCTGCTTTCTCTGACACATTCTGCACATTTGCATCACTTATCACAATCTCGAACCTATCTGTCCTGGTAGGAAATACACAGAGTTCAACAAGATCCCTCTCTTTTTGTTTTTCCTGTATTTTTTTTCAGATATTATAGTCTTGCACTGTGGCTATTCTACTTTTTCACAGAAGTGGCAGGCAGCCAAAGACTGGAGTCATTATTTGCAAACTCTAAAAATAGAGTCAAGATTTATAGGAAGAAAACAGATATGTCTTGTTATAAAACCATGAATAAGGATTGGCAAGAACATAACGGTTTATTCTTTTTTGATATTGCTTATTGTAAATTGCACTCTATCTTTCTGGGAGATACACTAGATAGTTACAGTACAGAAACGTTTCCTTTACTTGAAAGTGCTGGAGCACTGCAGTTTATTTGTTGTAAAGACTTGATTATTCAAAGGAAGCGATAAGAGACGAGGTAGCCCCTGGGAATTCTGTGCATTGTTGGGGTGGACAGTTTGTTTTAAAAAAAAAAAGTATTAGTGATCTTCTTCTGCAGGTCACTGCTGATAAAAATTACATTCAGTGTTGTCTCTTTGCCTGGTGTAAAGGCGCCTCATGAGTTGCACTTCTGGTTAATACTGCCTGTTATTGTAAACCATGAACATCACATCCCTGATCTAACTGTGGTTAATAACACTCCCTGCACTATCTCCTTCCTCGTAGGCTCTGGCAGGGCAGCAAAAAAGAAAAAGAAAAAGGGGAGAAAATAATAAAAAAAAGGGGAAAAAAAGGAAGAGGGAAGCTGCAGGAAAGAGAGGGAGAGACTTTCACAAAGAGTTAAAAAGGCCTGATGAAATCCTTACAATGTACACCATATGGCTTGACATTTACCAGATTAGTTAAACATTTCTACTGGGGATAAATATTCCTGCACATCAATGTAAAGAAATTGCATGAGACAAGGGCACATACAGCATATTTATGCCATGGAGTAATCTTTTTTTTTTTTTTTCCCTTCCCCTCCCTTCCCCTTGGCCAGCAGAATTCAGGTTACTGAATATGTAAGGGCCAAGTGTACTAAACCCAAACAAACCCCACTGCTCTGCACTCCTGAGCTGCTGTTGGTGTGGCTTCCAGCATCACCCCAAACACACACAAAACCCTCACCCCCAAAAAGTTTTGAATGAGCAATCTTGCTATTAAAAAAAAACCCCACCAAACTCAAACCCCAACCCTATGGAGAGGCTGAAACATTAAATTTTGTCAAAATGTATTTGAGCATCTCTCCACTGCCTGTGCAGCGATGGCTGTGATGGCTGCCAAGCTGATTTGAGCGGGTTGATGCAGAGGAGGTGACTGCTGGTGCCCGTGTCTGGTGTAGCCTACACTGCTCCTTGGTGAGCAGCCCTAAAGCCATAGATTTCATCTGATCTTTGCAAAGGCTAACATTTGTCTGCTGTCATTTTAGTGAGATTGATGACAGGCTGGGATAGGGGAGGAGAAGGGGGAGCGCAGTGGGAGGAAGGCTGATCCCCACAGCCCTCATGGTCGGGGCCAAGCCTGCCTGGAGTTGCTGGCTCAGACCCTCTGGTCGGCTGTGGCAGCTCCTGCACCACTCCAGGAATTGCACAGGGTTGTCACAGGAACTTGGAGAGAGAAAGGCAGCACTTTGCACCTTATGTATCTTAATAGATGATTTTGCGTCACAGGCAACACAGAGCGAAATGTTATGACAACCATAAGAATGTAGTTTACTGTGGCTTAATGTGGCTGGGCAGTGCAGGGTAAAGCTATCAAAAAATGTATTTTTTTTAAAAAATTTTCCAAGAGAAACTAACCAATGTGGACGTGCAGCTATTTTTATACAAAATCCTGACTTTCGACGAACTCTTTCCAGGCTATAGCAGAAAATGCTTAAGCTTTTTATTAGATGTATTATCTCAGTGCCAAAGTAAAAACCATACACTTTCCCTCTTGGAAGCTTTCTTGCAAGCTGATGTAATAGGGGAATCTTCTGCAAAGGACACATGTCCCAAGTTGTTGGCTGCAGCATGCAATATGCCTTGAAAAAAATAGCTTTCATACTTGGGCAGGATGAAATCCTTGTATCTTGTTCCATGAATGAATGAGTGAATGAGAGACTATCAATGCTGAAATTTGATCTTACCCTAAAATCCTAGAGATCCATGTTTTACCAGGCACACATACGTGAAAAGGAGGGATCTCAGCACTTCTGGGAAAGAAATGCAGTGTGAGAGGGTTGCTGCCTTTGTGGATTGGGAAGTGAGAAATGTACCTGCAAATCTTAATCCCAATATTAGATTGGAAACCACTGAGGCAAGGGCTGGAAGCTGCCCTAGATCCTTTCTGGGAGCTGAAGGGGAGCTGGATGCATGAGCCAGTAACTCTAACAAGCTGGAATTCAAACTATGCCCGACCTAAAACCCCAGGCTGAGACGTGTACAGGCTTGGGGGGAAAAGCTCAGCTCCAGCCCCTCCTGTTGAGATTTATGGTGCTGAGACCGATGCTGTGCAGATTTTATGCACTCAGAGTCCCATCACGACAAAATGACATCATGTGAGGATGGGATTTCAGCTGCAGACAGGGAAAAATGTAGTGTAGAGTATGAAAACAAGCTGTACCCTTCTTATTCTGGCTGGTCAGGGAAGAGCAGAGACTCCCACCCGAGTGGGAGGGCTGGCTTGGGTCCCACATGAACCTTGCGCTTGGGTGATCACGGGTGGCTGGGTTGATAAAGAGTGAGCCAGAGAGATAAATACCCATACAGAGGAAAATAAGAACAGATAATGGATTGGTGCAAGTCGCAGTATATTTCCTCCTGGTGATGAAAGGCTAAGAGTGAGTTATAGATCTTTCCTCACGATAAGAACAGATATTTCTTTCCAAATCATTTATCTATAAGATACTGAGATATTATTTAGGTCTGCATTGGTATTAATCTGGTTCTTTGCATTCCCATCCTGGTCCTTAGCAGGTGACAATATGCTGGTAGGGACCCCAGAGGTTCTGTCTGCAGCTCCCATGGGTGAGGTGTTGGTTTTCATCCTCAGGAGCTGGGCAGAAAGAGAGAGGATGTTTATCCAGGTGTCTCAGGTGAAGGTGATACAGCTTTTTATGCATTACCGGGGTTTAAATCTTGGTTGTTTGTGTCCTTAATGTGCAAAAAGCATGGCTGAAAGTTTTATAAGAGCTGTTACTTCTCTGGGATAGAATTAAGTTCAAAAAAACCCCAAACATGTACATGTCTGGGAGACGGAACACGTGCAGAGCACATGTGTGTGTGTGAGGGCGGGAGCCTCGGCCTGGGGAGAGCGTGTGGGGGAAAATAGGCAGCAGCCTGGTTTTGTCAGCTGGGAAAGATCAGTGCACTAGGTTTGATAGTGAGGGAAACCTTCTTTACCTTTGTAATTATTTTATTAGTTATACTGTTGTTTAGTAAGTACTTTATACAATGTAGTAACGGCCCGTTCCTCAGCCCCCCCCGCCCTGAGGCGCCTCTGGTGAGGGGAGCGGAGGGTGGGCGGGAAATGGCGGCGGCCCCTCCCTCCTCCCCTCACAGCCCCCGTGAGGGGATGGGCCTCCGGCGTGAGGGCTTGGTGCAAACACTGGGGACAGGTGACAACACCTGAGATAAGAGGAAGTGTCAGGTGAGCTGGGGACAGCCAGAGGTGCCAGGCAGGGCTCAGGGCTGTGGGATGAGGGGTTCAGGGGCAGGCAGGTGCCACGTCCCTCCGTGAGGGGCTGTTCGCCCACACAGTCACTGCAGGATCAAGGGAACTCAACACTGGTGTATTTTCACCTGCTGTAAACTCAGCAGGAGCCTTTTCTGTCCTGCTTAAACCTCTGCTTTTGGATCTGTAGAGAAACCTTTGCAGGGGGCAGTAAATCCTAGTGTTGCCCTTGCTCTGGTTTGTAAGATTTGGCTTCGGAGATTTGCCACTTGGCAGATCCCACAGCTCTGAGGGCACAGCAGATTTGGGATGAAGGGGGAACTTTACTGTCTCCATCTTGTTGAAATGAGCTTCAGGTTCTGTACATTACGTGCTCATAAGGGAGTCTTATGTTCCCACACTGCTCTTACAGGCGTTCTCACACTGCTGACCTGACCTCCTTAATCCTGGCTTTCCTGAAGGAAAAGCTGATCCATCAGGCCTCCTGTACCTAAAATGGGATGAAAAGAAGCAATGGACCTATTTCAGTGCTGGTGTTTCTCAGGTACCTCAAGCAGCCTTGTTCTTTTTGTATTCATCTCTTATTTCCCTGGGAAGAAAAAAAAAAAAAAAAAAGGAAAAAACCCTCCAGATCTGAGGGCTCAAATCACTGAAGATGAGAAGCAGCAAAAGGAAATAAAGAGGTCAAACACCTAAGTTAGTTTATGATTAAAAAGAAATTAGTGGGGCTATTTTTAATTTGTTTAAATATATTACTTCCTATTAAAAAGGTCTTTATATTTCACTAAGTATGAGATGAAGTGTGTCACCAGAGGAAGATTTTTCAGTTTCAGTATCTTTTCTCTTAAAAAATTAGAAGTCCAACGCCACTGAAGTCACAGACGTGAAGCCAGTAGGAATGGCAGCAATGTGGGACTTTTGCTGCACAGTACACTCTGGTCACCTTCCAGTGGAGCCATTTCAAGAGAATTCAAGGCAGCAAGATACAAGCTGTGCATGACAGGTACGTTGTGGGTAAGTCTGTGGTTCCACACAGGTCCCCCCAAAATACTCAACCTCAGAATGTTGTGCAGCCTTGAGAACCAGAACTCCGTGTCTCTGCTCTCAGATCCATCCCAAGGAGTTGGGTCCCAGCCCAAGGAGATGCTGGGAGCCCTCTTGGAGGCTGAAGAGCATCTTGTATCTGAGTTTAGCTGCCAGAGCTTACGTCTTTTTTTGTTAAATCTGCTAGACTATGGATATTTTCAGGCTGCAGCTGACAGAAATTAGAAAGGATAGTTGTAAACAAAGTTTTGTAATGCCAGAAGTCTATGACGGAGCTTTTTTAATCAGTGCTCAAGCTTAACAGTGAGCTGACTGTTCCGAGGCTTTTCCATGAGATTGCTTTTTTTTCCCCATTTTTCTTTCTTTCTTTTTTTTTGTGAAATGAAGTTCTTTAAGAGTAAACACAGCAACTGGGTGAGTCTTTGCAAACCTGTGAGGGAAATCCGTCATAATGTCTAAAATAAAGTAACAAAACTTTTGGTTAGGAATTTTCCACGAAACTCCAAAACAATGCAAACGCCCTCAGTTCCTTGCTTTGTTCCCAGCTGGAAAGCCAGGCTGGAGTCACTGAACATTTCACCAAATCTTGCTAACCTTCTGAGCTGAGTTGTGAGAAATTGTTCTTGACATCACATGAGCTGGGCCACAAGGCAGGACTAATGTGATATTTGCTGTCGAAGGTTTCCTAGGAAACATGCTACTTAGAGCACTCAGCCCTCCCTGCCACCCTTCCCACATCCTCCGGCTTCACCCGCTCCCACAGGTTTTGCAGAGGGCAGCAATGTCCCCTCTGACCTCCAGGAACCCTCAGCACAGACCTCGCCAGCTGAGCAGAGAGGGGCTGTGGGAGTTTTGAAGCTCACCCACCTAATTGTCCTTTTTTTCTCTGATTTATCCCTCTCCCTCTTTTTTTTTTTTTTTCTCCCCCAGCGCTCTGGAATGGGAGAAGTGAGAGAAACCAAGCTACATCCTGCAAAGCTGGAGATGGAGAGAAGGAAGTTTGAGCCTTCCCAGCAATCTTAAACTTTCCTGCCAAAGGGGAAGTGGTGGAAAAAGGTTAGGAAAATCAGCAGATAAATTACAACTTCTTGCCACAAGACTCCTCGTATTTTGCCCACAGTTTGCAGTGCAGCCACTGTTATGGTCTGTAACCTATAGGGGTTTTTCACCTGAGTCACTCCCATAATCTCACCTGGAGTCTGTAGAAGCTGCCCTTGACACCAGACCCACAGAAATGATTCTTGTCATTCAGGCCAAACTTTTCAGCTTGGCCATTTGGAGCTGCAGGATGGTTCCCATTGAGGATGAGATGAATGGAGTCGGTTCACACATGTTAACCAAATGCAAATCCTCAGATGGAAACCCATGGTCAGCTTTTTCCAGTGCTATTTTCAGAACTTCCACAAAAGACCGTGCTGTGATTATATGTATTCATGATATGTATATCATGTATTCAGCTCAAACAATATTTGAATGATGCATTTAGAATTCTTCCTAAAAAAGGACCATGCTTCTGTAAACTGCATCATATTTGTAAAAGAATGAAAAAAAAAAATCTAGCTTGCTCTTCCTTTCTTCCTCTCTTTCTTTTTAATATATCATTTCATAAGGCTGTTAGAATTGGTGTTAATGCTACATTACACACAGACACACTTGTACATAATCATATGCATTTGCCTGTATTCCATACATAAACAACCCTATGGAATCCCGACTCTTCATTGTTAAGTTTGTCTCCATATTTTTCAAAGCAAAGCTGCTCTGGGTGTCAAACAGTTGGGTTTTTTCACTCTCTTTCACTGGGCTTTACAGCAAATACAGCCAAAAAAATAATGCATTAGGAGTTTTTGGGTGGGATTTTTTGTTTTGGTTTGGGATTTTTTTGTTTTATTGGTACTGGTTTTCTTTGGGGTTTTTTTGTCTTTATTTTTGTTTTGTGTTGGTTAATTGGGGTTTTTTTTGTATATTTTATTTTATTTTGCTTTTCCTACATGGCCATTTTAACCACCTATTTTGCCTCTTGTCTCCTCCACTGATAAAACACCATTTTTTGACTCTGTCATTGAGTCTCCTTCATGTTGCCAATATTGATTTCCCCGACCCCTTGAAGGCCAAGAGTGTCACCTCCAGGATGCTCCCTAAGGCCACTGGCTTGGGAAACAGGAGTGCCAAGGTTGCTGTTGCCAGGCATTGGTTCCCACCTGGTAGGCAAGAAAACAAGTGGCCTTGAGTCACTGGACTGATTCATTTCTCTCTGTGATTCCAGTCACTTCACCTCACCATGTTTGTGTAGTGAAGCTGTGGGCCTTGTCTTAGTAATGAAAATGCAGAGGATGGAAGGGAAATTCCATTCTGAACTGTTTAGATCTATCTTCAGTTTCTGATGGCATCCAAAAGTTTGGGTTGGATTTTGGGCTGTCTCCAGTTTCAAATGAGCAGGATCTGCTGGGCCCTGCAAAGGCACTGGGGTTTCACCTCTGTAAATCTGGGCAGAACTGGGGTCTTTGTGTCCAGAGAAGGGGCACTAGTAATACTCTTATCTTTCTGTTCAAATCCAGAAAAGCTCCTTCCAAGCACTGAGACCATGATGTCAGTCAGCTGCAGAGAAACAGCATCAGCTTAGATGAGAATCTGCATCCAAGTCTCAGGTCTGTACCAATCTCTTAGATCAGCATTTTTCACTGTAGAATCAGGATTTCCTTGCATGGAATCATGATGGTGGATTTGCAAATCAACCTCCACCTGTGAGATGCCATCAGGAAACACATTGGTCACAGAAGGCAGAACATTTCTAAATGATGGCAGAACACCCTACACTTGAGATTCTGGTGGGTCACACAGACATTTCACTGTTTTCAAGGCACTTTCAGAGTGTCAGTTCCGATGGCACCATGTATAATATTTGTCAGGGGCTATTGTTAACCCCCACTGCCAACTGAGGAAGGGAGATAACAAAATCACAACCTGAATTATTGTTGGAGGCAGGACTGGAATTTGGGATTTCCTGGGTAGATTACCACCCTTCACTTCTCCCTCGGTTGGTATAGTCAGCAGTGTCCTGAATCTCTCTTATTCCCAGGCAAGAATGCATTTTTATTTGATATCGTCCATCTTGGTGTAATTTCTGTTGTGCAGTTCTGCCTGTTAGTGGTTGTCTGTCAATGGTGAAATGCTCACTGGTAAATAATGTAAAGACCATCCATTTGTGTCCACTGATTTAATCTCTCTGGATTTCTGGTATTGGCTACCTGTAAAACTTTGGGAGCCACGTCTTGAACAAACCAATCCTTTGTGGCTCTTTAATTTTTTTGTTTCTGGCTCCTGGCCATTCAGATGGATGTCTTACATCCCTGAGATGAACTTAGTGCAGTCCTCATTGACCCAGCAAGCCATTTTTCCCCCTGACGACAGGCTGGGATCACATTTTGTAATGACTGCAGCAAGATTGTCTTGTTAGGGAAAGGGCTAAGGTGGGATCGTCTTTAATGACAATGAAAGCACCTCATAAAACCTGATTCTTGGGTTTTACAGGCATGGCTCTAGAATTTTAGCCCATGCAGACTTAGTAAATCAGTCAGTCAAAAATTATATCAGTTGAAGTAAAATGTTCACGGCAGTCCAAAAACCTGAACATGTAGGTGGTTTGGAGGGCATTTTGTTAACTCTTTAATTGGTCGTTTGAGTGCTGGAGGCAGTAGCTAATTGCCTGTAGGTCAGAGTAGTCCTGGAGCTTAGGTAAATGTATATTGTCATATGTCACATTTTCATATGGCTCCTTTGCACGGGTTGATAAAAATGATTGCTGCATAATTAAAATTAAGACAAGGTGGGAAAAGTGATTCAATTAAACCCCTGAAGCCATCGCACGAATTATCTGAAGTACCAAAAACTAACGAATAGTTAAAAGGAGTTTTGTCTTTTCATTCTTGAATCCTGAGGGTATCAAAATGGCTGGAGTCTCTCTCAAAGTTCTCAGAGGTGAGTTTTTGGGTGGGCAGTGCAAGTGTGAGTCAGCGCAGAGGAATCCAGGCCTTTTAAAATACCAGCACACAGAAACTTTGTTACCTAGTTGTTTTGAATTGAAAATAACCAGACCTTACGCACAAGAGACCTTTTGGTTTCTCCACCAGCCCAGAATTATTTTGAAAACATCTGCAATATTTCACCCTGCATGCGGCAGGTATTATATACCAGGGAGGGTGATGACAGTAAAAATAAATGAGATATGTTGTAACCAAAACATCCCAAGTTTTACATCATACATTTCACAACCCTAGCAAGCATCCTGTGCTTTGACTTGAAGTCTGAAGGCATGTGGTAGTTTTACAAATGTCTATTAGTATTAACAAATATGTTCCATTATTAGACAGTGTGCCACTGCCCCAACCTCCCAGTGCAAGAGGTGAGTTAATATGGCTTATAAAATACCAGAGTGCTGCAGGCACAGGCTGTGGAAATCAGAGCCCTGCCTAAGCAGGAGGTCTCATTACATTTCGTGGGACAACTTACTAGAGAGGCCTGAACATGAGCATAAAAGCTGCCTCCCGGCCAAGGCTTTTTATGGTTCCTGTCCTTTCCCAGAGCAATACAACTTCAGGAGATTTAGAGCAACAAGGTCTGCACCTTTGGATACTGGCAGTCTGGCTGGGTTTAAAATGAGAGAATTAAGATATATGTGTTTGCACTGTCTCTGTGCTTTTTAGCTAAATTTTTTGATGACTGAAAGCAGCAGGGCACTGAGGACTTGTGCTCTTCCACGGTTGTGGGATTTTTTTTTCATGGCTCTTTGCTGTTACCTGTAAACCTCCATTTCTGGGAAACACAGTGTTCCTTGGCCAGATTTGTCAGGACTGTGACACTTCTCTTCTGCACAGAGAAGGCCCAATACATTGAAAGTGGATAAAACAGTGCATCTTGTGAGGAAATAAAAAAGTCTTGTTGCTCTTCATTAGAATAGATCTGGAAGATTTTTAAAATATGCCCTAGTAGAGACTGTCTGCAGCCACCCCAGTAGAGGTGTCTCCCCTTGCAGAGGTGGTGTAGATTTATAGTATAGATGAGGAACACTTTTTATGCTTCCATCTCTTTGGAAGTGATTCTCATGCTGCATTTGAAAGTAACAGTGAAAAAACCTATTCCGATGCTTATCCAAACTTAATCAGAAACCTTAAATAGAACTAATTTATTATCACAAGTAGCAAGTTCATCTAAGTACTGGCTTTATCAAGCCAAAAAAAAATCCCTGCTGAGGACTAGGGTGATTCAGGGAATAGTAGGTTATAAAAACATGATGATGTCAACTGACTAGATGAGTCCTTCATTAATGGGTAAAGCTTCTGTAGGTAGAAAAAATAAACCTTCCTATATAGATTTCTGTGGATCAAAACCCAAGAGATGAGAGCAGAGCAGAGAAGGAGAAAACTGAAACATAGAAAGTGTTCAAATCACGTGAGCCCTCTACTTTCCTGTGCTTCCTCGTGGAAAAGCAAACAGCCACACATTGTCAGGAGTGTCCTCAAAAGTCAAAATTGTGAGTGGACACATTGCAGTCACCCCCCTAAAACATCTGCTTGAGTCTTTTTTGGTGTGTGTTCAGCCTAGACTGCTGGTAATCAGAGACAAAATTTCCACTGCCTGTGATTCAAGAAAAACACTGCTGATGTGATGAAATAGAGTGTTTTTCTGTAGCCTTTTCTGCGTAGTGTTGACTTGAGACCACCCAAATGCCAGGTAAAGTATTGCATGGGACAAGTTGAGGTTTTCCTTCCACTCCAAGGCATAAGCAGCAGGATGCAGTTGCTTTTATAAATGCAGATTGGGATTTTTTTTAGGAGGCTACCAACAAAAACCAGGTTATGGTAAGGGCTGTTGTGGGCTGCACCAAGAGAGTGCTGAAATTCCTGCTCTGCGTATAGGAATGTGGAAATGAACCAGGAGTGTTTGGGATGCCTGTGTGGATTTCATGTATATGTACAGTATTGTATTACATTTATAGAGATGTATATGGCAATACCATACAGGAGTAATGTGAGGCATGAAAGTTGTTATAAGACAGTGTGTGACAGATTCACAATTTCTCCTCTGTGTACAGAGAGCAATTCAAGGTCATGGCACCAAGTTCATCTTTCAAAAGTGCCTCGTTTCACTGACTGCAGAAGGCCTGGGCCAGTGCCCCATATTTGCTATAAAAATACATATTTTTAGGTACTAAGGAAACCTCAACAGTTAATATGGGCCTTTTCAAACTAAAAAACACAAGCTATTGACACCAGCCAGGTCCATTCCTGTGTCAGACCCTGCAAATAACAAGTGTATGCAAAGAAGATTGAGGATGCAGCCAGGGTTGGTGGTGGAGGAGCCAGGAGCACAACCCCTGCCTGCTGGGCTTTGTGGAGCAGACCTTACACAGTGAAAGCTGTGGAAGGTAAAGGAATGCGTTAGGGCTTTGGAGAAATTATTTTAAAAGCCTCTGGAATTACAAAGGCAGTGAGAAAGGCTTCCACAGACTTTCTGGAAATGCCCAGTGAGTCACTGGTGGGTTCCCCTGGGAACTGGAGGAGGCAGCAGGAAGATGGTAATGGCCTGTTAAATTTGACAGGACACAGTTTGGTGGTGGGTGGTGGGACCATGGCGTTTCCATGTGTTTTCACTAGCAAGCAGCAAAAGGACGTGCACATTGTGCTTCCTTTGGGGTACATTTTCCATGCAGTGAGGTAGGGATGTGAAGGCGGCTGCCTTCTCCCAGAGAGCCTGGAAGCACTGAATTTCCCTCTGGACTAGCACTCCTGTTGATATGCATCAGCAGTTTAATGGTATTCTCTTGTAAAGAGCAGGTTTTAAAAGGTGTTTTTAATACATGAGACAAACCTCATTTCCAGTGAGTCAGGGATCCACCATCCTTGTGTTATCCCAGGGAGACACAGCCCTTACTCACAGGAACTCTGTAGACTGCTTGAGGCAACAGTTCTTGTATCAGCCCCCCCAAAAAGGCAGGGATATGAGATATTCCTTTGGCAGTGCATTTGCCCAGGGATGCATCTGGAACGGAAGGTCTGCTTTGCCATGACTAGAGCTATTACAGTCATGTTACGGCCTTTCCAAGAGGAAAATGTTCCTTGGGTGTTCCCACCTTCTCGTGGCTTACACATAAGATGACAACAAGGCTGAAAGGACCCTGCTGGATGCCCAGAGAGGGATAAAGTTAGTCATGATCAGCGTTCAGAGAAAGATTAGACATGAATAGAATTGGATTGATTGCTTTAGACAACTTTATGACTTCGTTTTCCTTCCTAAAGTTTTTTTTCTGAGTTCTCTTCTAGTAAAATAAATCAGAGTTCATGAGCGAGGACTATGCAAATCCTCCCAATGTCACAGTATTTTTGGTGGCTCACAGTTGGCCTTGATAACTGAAAGGATGGAGTCTAGCATATGTCATGGGTGGAGTCAGGAATAATGTGCATCTTTGTGTCTACTGACATATGACAGATTTCTTCAGTCAGATGCAGGCCAGGCTGAATTTAACCACCTTGGCCTGCATATTATCCATGTGGCTAAAATTGCCAGTCCATTTACCCTGGAAATTATTACAGTGGTGCACTGCCAAGTGCACAGTTGTATTGTTCCTTTGCTTCGTGCTGTTGGGTGTTAAATGTACCTCTGAGTCTTAAGAAAGTCCAGACTGAGTGTTTTTTGTTTACAAGAAATTACTGGGGAGAAGGGGAATCTTGGAGTGTTCTTTCAACATCTACCACAACCTTTGTCATTTACTTGTAGCTTAGGTAGTTATGACTTAAAGGATAAGTAGGAAGTAAAAGGGCTTATGTAAGAGTTCAGATGATGGATCACTTGAATTTAGAGTGGGAAATCTGCTTTAGTGGAGGCTTGAGAAGGAGCTGGAGTGGGAGCCAGAAAATTCTGGGATTTTCTGCACACAGCCAGAGATCAATGACTAACCCAAGTTTTTGAGATGTAAAATGAGCAGACTGTTGAGATCTTAGATGGGTACTGATGATAAGTCTCCTGATGACATGGAGATGAAGGTTCTATCTGTATGTACAACAACTGATCTCTTGGAAATATGTATAGAGAGACTTTGCTGTGCTAAAAAACCCCTGTCTTGTGTCTTCTGAATGCTGGGACTGTCCAGGCTGGGAATTGTGTGAGTCCCTCATTAAAGGATGAATGTGCTCAGGTATCCCTGAAGAGCAGCCATTTGGGGCACCTCATCTTCTGGAAAGCTGTCAGGATCTGTGTGCTTGAGAGGCATCCCAAGTTGGGGAGGTGTTTGTTTTTCCAATTAACTCTTGTCTAAGGAATAGACCTCAAAGAATGAGTCTTCCATTAGGAAAACTGCTGCAAATGACAAATTCTTCACTGTTGTTCCCACAGCAGAGAGATTCCTTCCATTGGGGTCACCCATTCTGCAATAAAAATTTTCTTACAATTCCATGAGGAGATTGTCTTATGTCTCTGTGGGGAAAAGGTTCATCTCTCTCTCTGTGAGTCTTCCTTCCCATAGGATAAGGAAAGCAACTGCAAGGATTAGAGAATAACAGGCTCCTGCAGGAAGCAGGAATAGCAGGATAGCAGCCCTCTCTGGGAGCCAGCACTGCCCGTCAGGGAGAAACTGTTCTCATCACACAAACCACACATTTCACTGTGCACTTGCAAGGCAAAGGTTGAGCGTAATACAAACCTACATCTTAGTCAATAACACCTGCACACAGAGAAGAAATATTATGTCCTTTCTTGTTTGTTTTGCAGAAGAGACCAGAGGCTTGTTGGCACCAAGAGAAACCTTTTTTTTAATTATTTTTTGGCTTTCACTGCCATTTTTCCTCTGCGGAAAGAGAGAGACATTCTGGCTGTAGTTGCATCTGTTTTCACTATTACCAAGAACAAAACTTCCATTTTCCAACTGAACTTAAAGTCCAAGGGCCAGCTCAGTTTCCCTCAGTAATTCCTGAATTTTTCTCACATGATCAGGTCTTCTCGTGATGAGCATGAGAAGGAAACCTGGAAGGGCAGTGTAGCTTTCCAAAGCAAAGTTTTTAAGGCTTTTTCCTGAAATTCTTGCAGATTTGGGGCAAGGTTTATTAGAAGGTTGAATTACAAAATTAAATGGCTCTAGATGACTGGTCTGTTCTGTGCTGCTCCTGAACCCTGAAAGGCTCTCTATTGAGAGTAAGCCTGGTGATAGCTTGCAAACCAAAATAATAATCCCACTGTCCTCTTACATGGATTCAGCCTTGGCTCATAGGAATAATGGTCACTCTGGGTGCACATTGCCAGGTCTATTTGAAATACTGCAAATGATACCTGGAATATAATGTGCCTTTTTACCCCATTTTCTTCCTACCCACCTTCTTCCATTTCCCAGCACAATGGCATTTTTTTAACCTCTTTTCCCCTTTTCCCCCTCCATTTGGCATTTGCCTCCTTCCTCTTTCCTTGCACCCCACAAATGGCTCTTGGCTGCTGTCTTGGGCCCTGTGTGGTGTTTGTGTTCCAGACCTGGAAGGAGCAGGTCTGCTCAGCCTTCCAGGCAGCAGGAATTGGTGGTTTTCCTCACAGCACCGTGGTGAGATCCCTCCAGCAGCAAGGCCACACTCCCCATCTTCCCCTTCTACCCCTTCTCCTGCATCCCTGAACCCGGAGTGATTCCTGGGCACAGGAGCCAGAGAGGTCCACGCTGAGCAAAGTTGATTAGATTACCTACCCACATTCTTCCATGATAGATCAGATGGATTAGACAGAAGATAGATTAATTATTATTCTTTTTTTACTCTAGTAACTAGTAAGAATTTTTTGTAGTAAATTGAAGTTTTAATAATTGTAATAATTTTTAATTTGTTGGGTTTAGCTGGCTGAAGGGTAAATATCTGCAATTCTGCTTTGTTCCAACTGGACTCCTGGTACTGTTTATTTCTGGAAGGAAACACTGGACACATTCTTTCAGTGCCCAAATGTGAGTGTTCTCTCTACAATTTTCTTTCTAGGAGTGAACACCCCCATAATAGTCATTGCTGAACTGTTTGCAGAAGACAAACAGAAAAGGGCTACAAATGCAGCCAGAGATAGAAATCAAAAAAAAAGATTCTCAAAAATGTTTGGCACTGTTTGCTCACCTTTGGAATACATGTCCTGCTCCTCTTCTTAAAATATTTTATTTTATTTTTTTAGTGTAGCTGGGTGAGCTGGTATTTCTTCTGCTCAAGCTGTCTCTAAACTTATATTTCCAACAGTGGCAGCAGATTATGAGACGATACTTATAGAAATGACATTATATCATTCTTTAAAATACCCATCCTGAAAGGCAAAATCTGCAGAAATTATAGGACTAAGAGGCCTCCTTTGAGAGGCAGAAACTATTTTAACTCGTTATTTTTAGAGCTCTGCAAATCACATATTTTTCTCTTCACTGGCAATTCAAGAAAAAAAAAATTGGAAATTGTAATAAGTTTTAAAAAAAAAGAATTTTTCACAACTTTTTTTTCCCTATAAAATGGAAAGTTGAAATATGTCATTTATGGGCAAATGAGATGCTTCACTTTAATTTCCCCATTTTTTTTAGTTCCTTTTCTTAGGAAAAAAAATCAACCAAGAGAAAATGGTCTGTTGTGGGATGGCTGCTCATGGGGGTGGGATGAGGGTTCTTGGCCCTGGAGCACAAACAGTGACACGGACACACGGACAACTAAAGGAGTCCTTAGTCAGCTGCTCCATGTGCCTGTGCATCCATAAACCTTGTTCCCACCTCCACCACGTGCCACAAGATTAAACAAAGAGATCTGACCTGAAATATTTCAGAGGAATAACGCTGATGTCTCCTGTGATTGGTGGCATTATCCTCAGTTTCTTGAATTAGCCTATTAAGTCAATTGCCAGGAATGGGAATTGCTGTGCTGAGCTGTGTGGGGAGGCCCACTGCTCCCTGGGGAGGTGGTGGATCACACACCCTATGGAGCACCCTATGGATGCCACCCTCCCATCCTTCCTGCCCACCAGCGCTTGGGTGAGTCATGGGAACAGCTGTTTCCCATGAGGAGATGGTGCTGTAAATGGAGCAAACAGCTCTGGAAGTTTCTGGAGTTGAGGAAGGTTGAGTGCTGATTTCATTTTTATGGGAAGGATCTTGAAGAGGGTCCTGACTGGTTAAAAGCAGCCACTAAAACCTGATGTGGTGGGGAGGAGGTGGGTGAAAAAGAAGAGTAACAGTGAATAATTCCACATGGGTTCAGGAGAAACTGATGTCCAATACAGCACTAAAGAAAATTGGTCAGGGTTTGCTTTGGCTCGTGCAGGATTTATGAACAGGAATACAGCTCACTAGAGACAGGCCTGGCAAAAATAGAAGGTTTGGGGCAGTGAATGAAGATGTTTGCTTTGTGAGACAGAGGGACAGGAGATCTGGGGAGGGTTAAATGATCATTAAGGATTGATACGAGATTCGGTGAGAAGAATTATGTTTCTTTGGTGGCCTTTGGACAACCAGTTCTCTGGATCTCACACTGTAATGCCTTGTGAGCTCACACCCATGGGGCAGTGTCAGAGAGCACCTTCTCTTGCCAGGCACTGCTCACAACCAGATGAAGTCCCAGAAGATGCAGTCCTGAGCTTTATCAGCTCAGGAGAGGACTGTTTGAGTATTCATTGATAATAAAGAACAGTAATGCTTCTGTTTCCTTTTTCTTCTTTTCTAATGAGAAGATATCTCAGTAGGAGAAACTTGTTTTTCAGAGATCTCACTTCCAAAACTTTTCCCTCTGAGTGATTCAGCCTGCAATTTAAGAGTTTTTGTTTAATTACATTTTTAAACTTCCCTCCCTTAATTACTCTAATTTTTTTTATTAACACCTAAATATGCTACTATTTGGGGCACAAACAGACAGAGATTACAATTAACAGAATAATTACACTCTTTTTGTCAGTGTAACCTCATGTTACAGAAAGTATTACAAATCCATTTTAAAACATATTAAATGTTCATATTAATGAGGATAATAGAGAACAAGCACCAGCAAACTAAATATTGTTAATGATTTTGTGCTATTAAATTCATTACCATTTCCTTTCATAATAAAGTGGTTACTTGCTAATTAGACCTTTTTTAACTCATCATTATTGAATTCATTACATTGTGTGCAGTTAACCCTTAAAGATCTGCCTGCACATACAGATGCAATTAAAAAATAATTTCAACAGCATAAGAAGCCGATACTTGGTTCACAATCCCGCTTGTATTTTTGACAGTAGCTCCATGTACTTTTCTCCTGGTACATTTTCTTGACACATCATGCCTAGCAGCTTCTTAGCTGTCACAGCAGCTCCAGCAACACGCACGATGGAAACATGCTGTATTCATTTCATTTAATAGCATTTAATGTTAAAACTAAAGCAGAACCCACTTGCTTGGCCAGGGAAAAAATTATCCATCAGCGCAGTAAATGGTTGACGTCAACATCAGCTCTTCTCTGAGTTAAATCTGCTGAGAGTTGGGATGATTTACCTTTTCCTCCTACAGACACTTGTGCCTATCTGGGTATCTGGTCTTTCTCTGCAGCCCTAGATGGAAATCCTGTCCCTGCTAGGGTTCATGTCAGAATTTCTCTTGATTTCAAGGTACCCCTGAACTCATCTTCCAGCAGCTCTGGGGTTGTACTCCCTGCTTGGGGATGGGGGACCTGCCAGTGTGCCTGTATCTCATCCCATGTGTGCCATTGCTGGAGAGGGCATTCCTGGGGACTGAATCCAAAGGGCTGCTTTGCTTCTCCTTCTTCCTCCAGTTCTCACTCATTTAAAGCAGGGATAGAACAGAGTCTCCATCTCTTCTTTTTTTTTTCACCAGAAACACTTCTCAAAAAAATCCAAAACACAAATACCCGCAGCCACCCCAAACACTTTGAAGTTATAGGTACTTAAATAACACAAAGATACTTATCCTGCAAATCTCTGGGAGTCATGGATAGCACTCCATGCCTTGCCTGGTTGTGGCACAGCAACATGGAAGGAAAGGGGTAATAATTTCTGACTGGAAAACGCCCTTTATGGAGCAACTCCGCCGTGGCTGTGGCAGCACAGGCTGCATTGGCAGCAATTTTACTTGGGTAGGAAAGGCTTCGTGACACTTCTTGCTGCTGTGCCTGATGGCTGGGAGCTGGGCTAATGGATACCCTGCAAATCCAGCAGATAACAGATTAGATGTGCACATCTTGCTTGGCTCTGGAGGAATGTCCCTCAGCTCCGGGCGCCCTCCTCCTCCTGCTGACACGACGCTGTGTCTGGCGTGGGTGAGATATGGGGGTGCAGCTCTGGGCCCACTGCTGGGCCCCTGCTCCTTCCCCAGGCTCAGGCACTGCAGCTGCACCACGATATATAACAACAGTAACACCACGTATTTGTAACCTCTGTTTTATTTAAAACCGGGTCCCTTTCACCTGTAAACAGCCAGGGTATAAATGTGCCTCACCAATCACATTGGACTATTGTATTATACAGTCTATTGAATGTTTTTGGCAGGCATGAGCCCCTGTGCTACTGTGTCCTTATTTTATTATTGTTTTGAGGGTAGAGCTGTGTGATTATCCATTCTTGCTTCAGGCATAGCAAGCCATCTGGAATGCTTATTAAACCCACAGGCAGATCAGAAGGATATAACTCTGATGATGTACATGTACATGGGCTGTACTACATCATCAGAGCATTGCTCCTCTGATGATGTAGTACACATTAGTGGGCCTAGATAATGGATTAGAACTAGCAGAGTGAAAGTTAGACTTTTTGAAGGATGGATATGGTGAGGGTTTTTTTCTCCCTCTGGGTAACTGCTGGCATAAGATGTGGAAAGGAAAATTTAAAAGTGAGCCAAGGAGGCTTCAAAACTTGTAAGTGCTTAGCTTGTCAATGGGGAGGGACAAGTGGTGATCAAGAGGCTTAAGGAGACAGCTTTGAAACCCTGAATCATTGCAAAGAGGTCATATGTACTTGTCTGCTGAGTGAAAAGGGACATGGAATGTGTCCAGAAATAATGCTGCTTCCCTGATCCTCCTTTGGCTGGTCATCAGGGAGTGGGTTTTTGGTAGGACTTTGGCTTTTCATCATACTTCAGTCCCTCATCAAAAACCCAACACCCTGTGTTATGACACATAGAACTAGTTTTTCAGCAGTTTCCAAATTTATGCTCATCACATATTTGCAAGTACTATTTAGAAATAAGCTTTTCAAATGAACGAGGGATCTGATCAGCTTTCAAACTAGCCATGTGTCTCTTTTCTGAGTATGAAAAGAAAATCAACATCAGTAAAAAAGAAAAACAATCTGGGTGCTACGTATGGGCTGTAGGTGAAGGAAGGAATAACTATTTGCATCTCTGTGGAGTTCTAAATATAATTTCTATTCCTCTTTGTTCATAACCCTTTTTGCAATGCTTTTCCGAGGTAGCTGATATTTGTCTAATCATGGAAAGGTGTTTCGTGTCTAAACAAAACCTTTTCCTGTGAAAGCTGGAAAGGTTCATAAAAGTTAGGTCATTCAGTCGGGAAACTGAATGTGTGCTATGCAATTTAGATAACAAATTGCACACTTTAAATATCAAACTGTAAATATCAAGTACTCAAAAGAATATTGACATTTTTGAGCAATTCCAAAGAGTTACAGAACTTTCAAAGAGGAGCCGTTCATAGTGAACATATGCTCTAAAAATCACAGCTGCAAAGTAAGGCAAATGCCTGTTTTAACAATGGCAAATAGCAAGTAGGGAAAGGTATGGGTCACATTTTATTAATGCTTAGTGTGTCTCAGGTTTGTCAACACCCTCACTGTGGGCTGTGTACACCTGTATGGCTGAGGGGAGGGTGCAGCATCAGCAGGGAGATGCATATTTATTAAAGCAGCAATCAATTACTTTGGGTGCAGAGCAGCAGTGCTGTAGCAGCACTTAAGCAACTGCTTTGCCAAAATCTTTGTTTTAGGGGGACTGTGTGTCCCTCCAGTTTGATGGTGACCAGGTTATCCTGGAGGTGTAAAGGATAATTAGTAAAAACTCCCAGTTAGAGAACTGGAATTCATAATTTATATGACTGTAAACTGATAGTTTCCTTTTTGACAGATTTCTGAGGCTTTTCTTGATGAAAGACCACAGTGAACCTGAACCCCACTTGTGACAATTATGTGCTCCCCTTAACCCGGGTTTGACGGCCACTAGGAGAGTTCTCTCTTTCTTATCAAGTATCCAGAGAAGTTTCTGTTTCATTCCTCTGCAGACTAGAAAGAAACTTGGAAAACTCTTCCCTCACACTGCCAATCAGATGGCTCCTTTTTGGATAGTCCGTGCTAGCACAGCTCCTAGGTAGCAGTCTTGGCAGGAGTGGGGGTGTGTGGGTGTCTGTGTGCACGTGTTGATTTCCAGATTTGCGCCCTTCTTACTGAACCATCCAGCTTTTGCCCTTTTTCAAGCCTTCCTTCTGTTCTTTCCCTGGGTGCCTTACTGTGTTTCCACTCACAGACACATCTTCCTTCTCTCCCACATGAATTTCCCTCCATCCTCTGGAGTCTGCTGCCTTTGCAGGCTGTTGCCTTCCCCCAGCAAAGCTGCCCATGTTCCCCTCTCACCTTCCCCTGCCAGTTTGTTTCTCTCCACTTTGTCCCCAGCTCCAGTTTGCTGGGGAAGGAGATGACAAACTGTCACTTTCTCAAACACCCTCCACCGACTACTCTTAAAGAGGCAGTGGGATAAATGAAATTCAGCATTCGAAAGGCTCAACTCCTCCAGAAAATATTCCACCCACAAGTGGGGAGCTTCAAAATCCATTCCTAGCAGTTAATGCTCCATCCTAAATGACACAGCTTTTCAGTAGTGACATGTGCATTGATCTGCATTACAAAAATAAGAGAAATTGCACTTCTTTTCAGCAGCAGATAATTACCAGCATACATCAGGTTCCCTCCTGCTGATACCCACAGGGTGGAGGGGATGGGAGTGGGCATTAGGTGGAGGGGACGTGGAAGGCTTGCACGTTCAGCCAGATAAATAATATTGATTAGGATTTGTGTGGAGCCTCGGCAACACCCCTCCTTGCTGGTTTGATTAGCCACAGGGGGACATGCGCTCCAGTTACAGGATTTCACCCCAATCATGTCTGCCATGCAAAGGTGCTCGTTAGGCTGCATGCAGAAGCAAGCTGGGAGCTGAGAGGTTCTTTAGCCCTTAAGAGAAAACATCAGAGCCAAGTGGCTGTGGCTGGATGAACTGTGGGACAGACATGTGTAAGAAACACGTGTAAGAAGCTCCCACCCTCCATTCACGGGGGCACAGGCACCCTGGCACAAGGGCAGAATTCCCCCTCTCCCTTCCCTGCTACCCCAGGCAGTTTGGAGGCTTAGGAGCTGTGGGAGGCAATTCCCGGTGGTTAACTATTGATTTTTGTAGTCTGCACGGTGGAACAACAAGCACCACTGAGGCAAGGGGTCTGCCTGAGGAGTTTGAAAAGGCCTCATTCTCTGGGATTTGGGTGATTCCCTGATTCTCTGGGTGCCCGATGAGCATCACCCTGTGCAGGTGAATTCAGCTTTGCAGGAACTTCTGAGCTCCTCTGCAATGAGCCCCCCGCGGACAAGAGACACTTCAAATATTTGTGAGGGAAGGGGTGCCACTCACCAGCCGCCAAACGCCCGCACTGCCCTCCGGCGGGACAAGGGCTCTTGCTTGACTCACCTCTCTCTGGGGCAGATGTCTAAAAAAATCACTGGTGTCATTTTTCTGGCTGAACCATCAGTACACAAAAACACCTTAATTTTCACAGGAGTGCTGGAAAAGCTGCAGCTGGCAAGGAAAGGGGCTGCTGCTGCCTACATGGGACTTTCCCGTTTCTCACTTCATACTCTGTCGTTCTTTAGAGGCTAAAGCCCATTGGCAACGGCACTGAAAGTGCTCTCTGGGTCTGAGCACGCTCCTGTGTGTGAGCTCGACTGAATTTCCTCTCATCAGTGAATGCAATCTGCCGTGAGAAAGTTTTACTGTCTCTGAGTCCTTATGAAAACATTCTTAGATAATTGAGACATTCCCAAACAATTAAGATAACCAGATGTGTCTGTTATTTGTAATTACCTGAACATGAATTCTTTTTTTCAAGAACAGTTCAGGTTTTTTGTGCTTTTTGAATTGCTTTAGATAATGCTTAGGAAGATTAACTCCTCTGAAAAGTAATCTGTGGTTTGTACTAGTATGTCTCATTCTGATGCAAAATCACCTCCTCTCAGAATTAAGTGCTGAGGCTGAAACAATATGTGAAATGAACTTTCCAGTGCTGCTGTACTTGTGGTCCACAGCCTGCAGTGCCCTCTCAGGTGACACCATGGGGTGAACTCAGAAGTTTAAAGTCTATGAACAACCCATGAAGAAGATGCTAAAATGATTTCTTCAAGCAGGGAAAATTGCTGAAGGCTCGAAAACAGTTTCACAAACCACTTTGTTAAGTAGCACAGTTTGAATAAAAAGGCTTTTGCACGTGCTGCATTTGCACCAGGAGCTTCTCCAACAGTTTCATTTTACCCAGCGTGGCTTTCGCTGCATTGCAGCACATGGGGAGAAGGAGGTCGAGGCACCCTGACAAATTCAGAGTGTAGGAAAGACACCTCTGCATTTGGTCACTCACTCTTCTAGTATTTAAGATTTAGCCCACACCTCAAAATTCCTATTTTTGAGGCAGTAGTCATGACCTTTTGTTTTGAAGTCTTCCCCCTTGGAAATAGGAAGGTGGGGAGTGTCCAAATCCCGTGGTTCTTATCTACTTTTTCCTCTCCTGTTTACTCCACTTTTCCTCTTTGAGTCAATGGCCTCACCTGTCCTTTCCCCTGGCAACTTCCTCCTGTTCTGTGTTACCTGTGTTTACAATAAATAGTGGTAAGACCAGTGGTGTCACCTTCAGTTGATCCAAGAAAAGTTTATTTTTCAGAAAAAAAAGAAAAGTAATTCTTGCATGAGTACTTGGTGACTGGTGAGTTCAGTACAGAGTTTTTTCTTGAAGCTCCTTCAAACCTTCCCTCTTGACAGTTTTGCCCTGGGCGCTGTTATCTTTGTTGTCCCAAAGGAATATCCTTGAGTGTGTTAGTCATGTACATACCAACTGAGACTTCTGTCACCACTTTCCAGCCTGCTGAGGACTTAAAGATCACAGTCTGGGTGCTGAAAATAGAAGTGGCTTAAAGATGGTTTGGAAGACTAGTGAGAAATGCTTGTTTTCACCGCTGCTGACTAGTTAGGTCTGCTCGGTATGAGGTGAGCTCCATTCTCTCTGCTGCACACAGTGAGCTCTGGCACCTTTGCCCAGGTATGAGGAATACATGGAGTACCTGGCTGTTAAATTGCCATCTCCCTCTCCTTCAAAAATGGAAGTTGGTACTTGGGAGCCAGTGATATTTTCAGCAAGGCCTGAGCGTTTTTCATCCCTGGTAAATGTAAAGCAGGATTTCTGGTGCACAGAGGCAGTTTGTCACTGATTTCTTCACCAGGTTCCTTCAGGGCTGATCTTCCTCAATCAGATCTGTCCTTTTTATTATTTTCTATTTTATGTTGTACAAGTTTTTTGTTGCAGGAAAGGAACATGCACCTTTCTTTGGTGTGGCCCTTTTGTGTTCGTCTGTAGCTCCACGGGACAGTCTTTTGAGCTGAACTGTGGACTGGTGGGAAGAAGGTGACTTACCTGAAGCAAACCACGTGCTGAAGTTTGTCTTCAGTTGAACTAAGACTCTACAAAGACTGTCTTGGGATTTCAGGAATGGCTTGAAGATCTATAGTGAAGAAGAGAGTTACACAAAAGGATTTAATTTTAATAGCATTTTGTGTGAGAGCGAGGGAGAAGGCTGGAGTCTGCACAGAACCAAATATAAGGAAAGGGAAGCAGAGGGAGAGGAAAACTGGGGCTAGGTCAAAAAGATTACAAAAGTTATAATAAAAAAGACAAGACAAAAGCATGAATCTTATGAAAGGTTAGTAGAGGAGTGTTACGTTTGCATGTATTTAGGAGTGTGGCAAGAACAAGGCAAGAAGGGGAGGGAAAGAAAACTGAGCCTAAAACTACTTCTGTAACTACTGAAGAGTGGGTTTTCTTCCCTTTTCTTGGAGGTTTCATTAAAATGTGTGAATGCCTTTTTTTCCCCAAGAATTTCTGAGTGTCTTTTTGTACTGACATTGAAGCAGACATCATGGTTTTATTGTGAACATCGTAGAAGATGTGGCTGGAGTTGCCTAGGAAAACAAATCCATGGAATATGTCTCTTTATCAACATCTAAATCTCTTGTCAGATGCGAGTTGGTCTCAGGGAGTGCTTCCAGATGAGCACTCGGGGGTTTGGCAGGGCCATGTGAAGTGCTTCAGGCTTGGAACTTCCCTTTCCATTCCTCCAGGCTGCTCAGTTCCTTCTCTCTCTCTCTGCCCAACAGTCCCCACAGGTATAAAAGGGCAGTTTACAGTAAATTCACTGTGCAATTCATTGCCTCTTACTTTGCAACATGTAGAGGGACAAGGAGGAGAACCATGACAGGGCTGAGCCAAGGACGGCTGAGGACCACTGAGCCCCCGGCACGAGCAGCATTCAGACCTGTTTACCCAGCCTGCCCTCATCACAAATCTTGTCTTTCCAAATGAATATTTTAACGGAAGGGAATTGTGTAGATTGTTAGTGTAGCTTATTAGGTTTTAAAAATTCATGTTTCTAAATTCCCAGTATTATTTTCTCCTCGCTTTAAAGGAAAAATGAAAAAAGGGGAAAAAAAAAGAAGAGGGGGGAATCTCTTTTCAATAAGAGTTTAATTGTCTGTTTTATCTGGAAGGCCCTCTGAATTGAAACTCCCTTCTCCACAGTGCTACCTGAGCACTTCACAATTTTATTCTCTTGAAGTGTCTGTCTTACCATTTGTCTCACTTTCAAGCTTTTAGCTAGAACTGGACATTTGTGACCAGACAATGGAATTTAAACTAAGTAGCGTGTTATGGACTACTTCAGGTGACTCTGCTTGGATTATATCCCTCTGACACTACAGCAGCTAAAGCAAAGGGCATTAACACAAGTCTATTGAATGTGGACCTGCAACTGAGATGAGAGAATTTCACTGGATTTCCCATTGCAGCTTTCTAATGACCTTACCCCTGTGTTTGGGAGGCGGCTGAACTAAGAGAAATATTTTATCTTTTTTTTTGGTTTTTCTTTTAAGCTCCTAGAGAAAGATATTTGTCTATCAGGAAATGACACAGTTTACCTGGAGTACCTCAGGATGTGGGAATTTGGTCTTCTGTCTCATTTCATTCCCAGCCTGGAGCTTAGGTTTGAAAATGGAGTAGAGTAAGTGGTATTAATACTCTGGCAGATGAGGCTGCCTTGTAATATGTGGTGAGGACAGACCCCTGAATCTGGCAGGGTTTGGAGTAATGGGCAATAATGAATATGAATGGTAAATCAGTGAAATGACAGATAATTTCTCCTGAAAAACTCGAAGAGCCACTGGACTGGAGCTGCTGTATGTCTGTGATGCAGCAGCTGCCCCAAAAGTACCAGCACTGGGAGGGAATTCGGGATGTAAAACCCCTCTGCTGTAACTGTCAGTACTCAGGTACATTGCAGGAATGCCCCTTCCAGTACTGCTTAGAACCATTCCAGAAGGCAGAAATAGGCTAAGCAGCTGTTAAAGGGGGAAAAAATAACGTGTGGCAGAGGAAGATGAAGGATATGCATAAAAATATACAGAAGACACTCCTGATCAAAACACGAAATGTGCCATTTTTCTGTTTGTGGTGCCATAGGGTGCGGTAGCTGTGCTGGTGGCAGGGCTGCCTTTTCTATTAAGGGCAAACAAAATGAAGGTAAAATTTTAAGTTGAGGAATTTTTTTTGCTGCTAGAAGGCAAATTACTACACGCAGTAGTACAAAAGAGCAGGGGTAAACAATACAATATGCTGGGAATTGCAGATGCGTGTGCAGGAACGCCGTGAATACATTAACTGCCCGTGTTGTCAAGGCAAGTGACAGCAGTGACTGAAACCCAGAAAGGGGCTCCTGTCAGCGCAGCCCTCGCCTGGGCACAGTCACATCGCTCCTAATAACAAAGTCTATTCCGTTTACATCTGACATGGGCAGCCAGAGCCTCTGGTTTGGGGAGGTTTATTTATTGTGACCCAGGGAAGTCCACTGAGCTGCTCCATCACGCTCCAGCCTCCTGCTGTGGCAATTAGACAAATTCATCCACATATGTAGGACTTCATTTTCTGCACCCCTCTTTCCTCTCAGTACATTTTTTTTCCTTCCTGCTGGATTGTACTGCAAAAATGGCAAAAAAGGAAAGCACAGGAGTGAATGAAGAAAGCACTTCTGGAGCCTTGCCGTGGATGCTCTGACCATTCATGGAGTTATTCCATGGTGGACAACGAGTCATGGAAGTCTGTAGGTTTTTTTCCCCACAATCTGCACCAATCTGTGCAGAAAAGGGACTGCACAGCCCCAAGTGTTTCTCTTTGCTCATGCTGTGCATGTCCCCAGGAAAACCCTTCAAAGGCCAAATCAGTAGATTTAGTCCATGTCCCAGTTTGATTAAGGGAGGTCCGTATGTGACTTACCCTGGGCTGAGCATATCCAAGGCAGGAGGGTAAACATCCCATTGTGCTGGATATGATGAAAGAAAATCCTGGAAAACGTTGTGCTTTTCTAAGAAAACTGCCAGAGGCAGATTATTAGGTCTGAATTAAAATGCAGACGAGATTCATTAAATTGTTGACCCTGCCCCCTCCAAAAAAAAAGTCAGGTTGCCATCTTAAATTGACAGCATTAGAGACAAATTATGTGCACTGATTAATAAGTGTGGGCTAAATTACGGCTCGGAGAGCGGGTGGAGCGCTGTGGGAGTGGGAGTGAGGGAAGGAGCAGAGGAGGCCAGAGCCATCCTGCCTGTGGGCACAGGGCACTGCCAAGGGGTGGGGGGGCCCTGTGGCACCAGGGGACAGAGGGGGACAAAGGATGATCAATGAAGGAGCTGAGCCTCCTCCAAGGAACCCATTCCCTCTACAGTGGTGACATGGCACCCGTGGGACATTGATGCTGGGGGTGGATGCTGAGCTTGGGGACTGTGTTACCTTTTTTCTTTGGGATATAGAGGGAACTTTTTATTTAAAAAAAATAAAAAGGAAATAAATCCACCCAAACCTTAGAAGGTCGGATTTGAGAAGTTAAATAAGGAAAGTAGAGTAAATTAGAGACTTGAGAAGCTAATTTCCATCCCACTGGGGGAAAAAATACTGACCATTTCACCATTTCAAACAAAAAAAAAAAAAGGAAAAAGCAGGCATAATAGCAGGCATATTACCCACAAGACATAATTCTCTGAAAATGCTATGACCGGTACATAAATAGCAAAATGAATGTTATTAACATGTTAATTTTACTAACCCTTTAACCTATTGATTAGCCAAACAGAAGGAAACAGCATCTTCATGCTTCGCCCCCCCCCTTGCTTTTCATGTAATTGGATTCAAATTCACATCTGTAGCTACTAAACCAATGTTTTCAACCTTTCTTCTACACCTCCCCACCCCCAACTGTTTAACCTCCCATCTCCAGCGCTGGCATAAATGTAAAGCCTTTATTTGTGAATATTCCGATAAGCACTTTGCCTCCAACTATATTGTTCAAGTACCAGCATCATTGTTACAGCTGTAATTGTTACTATCAAGACACAGTTCTTTGTAATTAGAAAGTCAAGATGGTATTCAGCAGTATGGCAGCACAGATTCTCATTTGTTAGGCTATTAGAAAAAAAATGTTTACAGAGAAAACAGTGTCATTGTTTAGTGCTCTTAATTGACCATCTGCCTGGTAAAGAAATGTCCAAAGAAGGATAAATAAGACTATAGTGCACTTATTTATTTATTTTCTTTGTGCAATGAGTAAATTAGGAAAAGCAACAGCAGATCCAAACTAGACAAGACATTGCTAAATCAGGCTGCAAGTGAAATCATGTCATGAATACATTAACTTTTATTTCTCTCAGTGTCAAGACTCATGTCTGCATCTTCCTCAAAGTTTGTTGGGAAGAAAAAGGAGGCCAGATCTTGGTGGGCACTGTGGAGTTGACAGCATTCATCTTTTAACAAAGTCAAGCATATGCTGCTTTGAGTGCAGCATCTTTGCATGCTCAATGACGTGTTTAATGTCACCTTTCCCACTGTAAATCATCCCTGAGTAAATCCACAAGGGAGAGTGGTACTAGGAATTAAGCAGGAGAGAAATAAAATTCATGACCATGTGGTTCTATCTCAGGGAATTTGGTACGTATTGACAAGAGAGATTCACACCTGACGGGGCCGAGAGCTAATTTGTAGTAGGGCTGTTTATCTTCTGCCTGAAAGGAATACTTTTTCATATTTAATGTGCATTTTCCTCATCTCCATGTGTGTATGTGTTTGTGATTTAACGTGGCTAAGGGTGCATCTGGTTTTGCTGCTCGGCGAAAATGTAGTTTCAAATTTCAGACTAATTCAAAATTCTGGGTTTTCCTTATGAAGAAGTGAAGGAGGGGCAGTTTGGTCTTCAAAAAAACAGATTTGATGTTTTCATTGCACCAGGCACTATCTTAGGTGGGGAGTGTTTAATCTGTTCTTGCAGCATTTGTTTACAGTTTTGAAATGAGCACTGAAAACCCCCCGACAATATTACCATGCTAAACCAATATGGCAAATGACCAATCTGATCTTTTGTACTATTTGTCTTCCAACACTCCAGGTGGAAATAATCCAGTACATTTATATGTTGATTTATTACAGTGTAGAGTAAAAAATAAACAGAGAGAAGCAATAGGGGAAAAAAAAAAGCAGGAAAAAGAGAAATGAACTGAAATAGTAAGAATTGCACTTAAAAATAATGATAATTTCTCAAAACATTACCTTCCAGGTTTGAAAGGCACCAGGACACCAGTGAGGGGAGCCCCGGTTCTGCCTCCTCCATGGTGACTGCAATGTCCAGGCAGAGGTGGACATTTGGATGTAGACAGGAGCAGCAACCAGTGCCCTCACAGCAATTAGCAGTGTGACCAATGGTCATGATGCAGGTAGGTAAAATTTCCCAGTACATAAAAACTGACAGTATTTTAGCCATCAGTTCTTCAGTGTGAATTTTCATTCCATAAAACAGCTCCTTTCATGCCTTCACTTGATTCCTTGGGTGCATCGTCCCTTGTCCATCTGTTCCTTACTGAAACCTTCCTTTTTTCCATCTCCTCTAGTTGCTAAATAAGGAGCACAGTATTTTATATTTCTTTTTTTTTCCCTGGGTATTTACTCTTGGATTTTTTTTTTTTTAGTCTTGAGGGAATACCTCAAAATCTTCCTTTCCTGCCTGATGGCTTTTGAAAAGCAGTAGTAGCTAATGGAACCTGGCTCATTTATCTTAAAAACCCCACCAAACTCAATAGGAAATATATTGCTTCTAAATTTATAATTTTCTTTTTCTCCCATTTCTGGAGGTCTTTCATTAGTGCCAACTCCTTTTTTTTTCAGAAAGCAATGACTCACCTTTTTTAATAATTTTTTTTTCCTCCCTGTATGGGATATAATGAGTATAATACCTGCCATCAGCAGGTGCAGGAAGGTGAGAAGTGCATGGGGCTTTCATGGTACTGCCTTTTCCCTGTCCTAGAGACACACAAATTTATGAAGTCCAAAGTCTTTCTCTGATACCTTCTGAACTGGAACCAAGGGAAGCAGACATCCCACTCTACCAAGACTGAAAAGCCTCAAATATCCTCCTGTTTGAGCATGTTGATATCCCCACCCACACTGCCCATTTCCTCTTGGTTTGATAAATGTTTAAGAGTGAATTCTTGCTGGTGCCTTTTACAGACTGCCCCTGTACCTAGGGGTGTGTGCTGGCACCTCACCTGTTCCTGCATTTCATCTGAGTGTGCTTTGGAGCACTGAGCAGCACAAGTGGCTCAGAAAAATATGATTGACACCAGTAGTTTTAAGCTCATGCATGTCTATCTACTTGTTCAATTTGTTTAGTCCAGTGGTCTCCTTTATTAGGAGCCTTAGGGTTTTTCTTTTGATTTGGCAGGATGATTATAATGAGAGCTCCTTAGTGCTACTCCACCAGGGTATCTGCCCACTTGCTCTCAGCCTCTGCTGTATAGCTTGTGATTAATGTAAAACAGTCAGATGCCCTTCAGATCAGTTGAATTTGGGGATTCTATTATAAACATGAAAAGCGTGCTGACCGCACAAAGCCCTTGGTGGTACCAATTAAAGGCAGCGTCATTCAGCTGGCACTTCTCATGCCGCTGCTTTTTTTGCTTTTTTCCCTTTTTCCTTTCACAGCAAAGCTTTTCTATGGCAGCGGTGGCCCCTCTGCCACCACACACCTGTGCCACGCTCCAGCCCCAAGGCACCACTTCCTTGGCTTGTGGGGAAACACCTCTCTTCCCCCTCTCACTGCCCATTTTCTGTGCCCTTCAGCTACTCCTCCATCTGGCCGGGCAGGAGCAGTGGGATTGCAGTACAATATCTCCTCATGTCATCATGCAGGGATGGGAGGTGCTGCCTGGACTGCCCCCAGCAGAAAGCCCTGAAGTGTCTCTTCCCCGCTGGTGAGGAGGCTCCGAGCTGCCACCGCAGATCATTTGACAAATTTCACGGTAAGACCCCATCTTATCATCATTATCTTTTTATTCCAGTCAGTATTCCAAGTATTCCTTGAATGTCACGAGTGAAGGGCTGGATTATGCACAAAGTGTCCGGTGTTAGATTCTATTTACATGCAAAAGTTGTGCCAGCTTACCCTGAGGTTAAATCAGTGCAAACCCCTTCTGTGAGGACTCTTCTAAACTAATGAGAATGACCTCCCATAATTTCTTTAATTAAAGAACAACAACCACCTAAATCAAGATAAAACATGCTTCATATTAGATAAGGTTGGCCAAGAAAATGGGTTTGCATTGCTGGAAGTGCTGACTCCACCTTTTTGCAGTGACTGAATTACACAAGTGCTTTGGACAGAGCAAATCCCAGCTCCGGTTTCTGACTTTCTGCACCAGTGAGGGGGTGTCACACCTGCCCCCACCAAGGGCAGCAGAGGGTTTGCCTCTACCTGTGAGGTGGCCAAGGTCTTTTGTGTTAAATCCCATGCACCAATTCTGATATTCCATGAACCCTTCCCAAGTGTCTGGATCAAGACAAAGTGTTATTTTTCATGGAAGTTACTCCCCCCGCTGCCTCTCCGTGTTTGTCAGAAAGGAATAAAACTGCACCATATAAAAGCAGAGAAAAAAAATCTTTTATTTCTGAAATTTTATCTTCCAGAGTCAGGTTTTCCCTTGCATAAGACTCTCCATAAATCTGAAGTCTTGTAACTTTGATCTATTCACCCTCTGTCTACAACATGGACTCCAGTTGCACCTCTTATTTAACGCACTGTTAGGAATTGAGGAACCCTCATGTAAGAAAAACACCAGTACTGGTTTCTTATTTCTCTGCTCATTTCTTAAGGAAAATAAAGACCTTTAAAAGCTACTTTGATGACACTTTTAGTTATGAAGGCAATAGCTTTCACTATTTTCACTCCTTCCTTTCACTGCTGATTCACGGAGCCCCTGAGCACAGAATTGGTGTTTCCCATCCAACACCAACAATCTCAACTCTTGTGATCACCTAAGATCATGTTGTTTATCTCAAGATATCCCTTCTAATCCAACTGTTTTCTGACTCCACCCCAAGACCTGATTATCCAATGACTTTTCACAGACCTAAACCCTTCACTTGCTCAAGTCACCTGCTCATGTAGGGAGGGGTTGTGTCACTGTCCCCATCACCACTCAGACCCTCCTGTAAGGGGCAAAGCCAACCAGGAAAGTTGCCCCTGGAGACTTGGGATATCAGTTGTGTTCACTGTGTCTGTATCTTGCTGCAACCATCTTGCTTATGAACCAAAGTCACTGCGAATAATCCCAGCAGAAAATGTGCTGGAATCACTGGAATGTGATTTCTTCTCAATCAATATTATGGAGCTCCCACCGATCTTTTAATAATGTTTTATTCATGGATGAAAAGATACTGGAGTCCCAATATATTACAGCCATTCATGTTTAGACCTGTAAATGAACCCCAAAATAACTGTAATATTTTGTTGCCTGCTGCACATACACACTCAGCTTACTTGTATATAAATTAAAGATAAACTGCATTTAATCCTGTTAAGCATTAAAACGTAAGCAAACAAATTGACCAACAAAATAGAGCAGGATGGCAGAGAAAGAAAATAAGCTCAGAAAATAATTGCTTCTAAGGAAGTTAATGAAAGTTTGTAGCATGCTTTTTATATGAATAGAGTTCAGAAGAGATTATTTTTTTGAAGTGTTACTCACAAATCTCCTGTATCCACAATAGATCTTTTGTTAACTGTACCTGCACATTTATTGTGTACGACAGCCTAATAAAATGAAGTCATTTTAATAAACATTGTATCAGAATATCCTATCTTCTACGTGGCACTGCGAATTTCCACTACTGAAGGAAACATTTAACATTCTCACCATTTTAATACTTTTAATAAATATTTGCAATTCCTGTGATAATGCATAATGGCAGAAAAATGCATTGCCTCCAAAATTTATGTGGCTGCTGGCAGGTGGCCATTTTCCAATTTTCTGTCTCACTAATATACATTTATTATGTATTTCTAAGGGCTTTTTTTTTTTCCCTAAGCATTTGGCTTGCCATAGAATTACTATTTCTTTTTCAAGAGAAAGTGCTCGTGACAAAGAAATTTCAGTTGAACCTGAACCTGACAAATGGACATCTGCTGGCCAAGCCAGAGAAGAAAAACATTTGCCCGACGTAGCTTCCCATCAGCTGAAGCCACAATGTGTTTGGATCAGAGGCTCATATTCTGAACTGATAACAAGAATCAGTTCTCGCTTAGTAATATTTTCTGAAGTGTGACATTGCATTGCATCATGTTGTGCCTGACATGGCACAGAATAACATAACATTACACGATGGGTTAGGACTCAGGGAAGGAAGATGCAAGTTAATGTTATGCGTTACATTTTATTATTTTTTTTTTTCTAAATTGTTGGATCGGTGCTTATGATGAGCTGTGAGAGGTCTCTTCTGTGCTGGCTTTATACAACAGCCATCGTTAGAGTACCTGAGCATCCACCAGCAGATAATTAAGCCTCTATTGATAGCTGAAATCCTTGAATCTCTCAATAAGCACACACCGTTCTCTGTATTAAGTAGCAGCGCTCATTTGAAGAGCAAGGAAGCGGTGACTAAGTATGAAGCCTAAACAGGCAGTAAGAAGTGGTAAAACTATGAAGATGATACATTCTTATCCTCTAAATGGAAGGAAGCTGGTTTTGTGAGACTCTTTAAGGCACTCACAACAAAGCAGGGGATATCCTGTATCACAGAGCATGTGTTACTTGAAGATCCTCCCTGGTAGCAAATGATGCTCAGAGTGTGATTTGTTATCAGGGAGCTATTTACGATGGCCAAGATAGAAGGGCACGGAATAAATATCTGTAGCTCTCAGGAACTGAGACAAGATGGTGCAGTAGATGGAAAGAAATATCTCAAATGAGCAGAGGAACAGAACCTCCCTATCAAAGGGGACTGCAAATTCAATAGATTTTTCTTTTATTTTTTTCATAGCTGTGAAGCAGCAGTACAGTCCAAGTTAATAATGTAATGTATGTGGTGTTCTACAATAATATACTTTGATCAAACTAACTCCTAGAAAGATAAATGCAAAGGGAGACAGGCTGCCCTGTGTCTGTGCTTACAACAACAATAGGAGAGCTAGATTTACCTCATCAGGTATTGTTAAATATGCTCAAAACATAACTTTTTAGCCATAAAGAACTGACAAAAACATGGTTCATTTTGACACCTTCCACACACTTCTAAAATCAGGGACTGTGCAGGATCAGTGCACTGTCAGCACCTCAGAGAGGGCACTGAGAGGGTCTTTGTGTGACCTAAAAAGGGACAAGACTGGAGTTAACTGAGCCACAGGACTGGCTGGACTTAATGTGAATGTTTCAGGGCTTTCCTGAACCAGTCCTGGAGATCCTGCAGCTCTGGATATGGAGAAGGGAAGGGCACATTTTTCACTGATGATCATGGGCTTATGCCGAGACTAAAATTGCTAAAAACTAAAAAAGTTTGGAAGGGATCAGGTAGAAATTTTCTGGGTGGATTTTCTAAACTGAAAAGTTAATGTGTCTAATTCTTTTTCATGAATAACATCTATTTCTCTATTTTTTTAAAACTAATTCAGCTGAAATGGGTGCAAAATTTGCAGTTTCTCACCAGAAATTCTCAGTTGTCTGAAAAATTATGTCTGCCTTGAGTATCTGCCAAAAATACAGTATTTAATAAAATACAATAAATTATTATATAATTTAAAGAATTATATATGCACTAAACTGTTATATAAACTATCATATAATACTAATGTATAATAAGCATTATTG
>VYZS01105170.1:44638-58033 GCA_013400695.1 Neodrepanis coruscans
TACATAGTAAACAATTAGCTAAATTTATTAACACATATTTTTATGAAATATTTAATATAGGATAATTAATTATAGGATTATACATTACAGTATATTACATAATACAAGTAGTATTGTATAGAATTATATAATTACTATTAGGGATTCAAAGGAAAAAAAAGCCATGACTTTTCTTGCCAAAGGATAATATTCAGATATTGTGGTGAACAGGTAGAAGGGCCCTTGTAACCCTCCTCCTGACACATCAGTGGCAAAGTGGGGACTTTCCTACATACTTTTTTTTTTTGCCTAATTGATTTCTTCTTCCTGAACTTACTTCTACTTAATAAAAAGCCCTGATGCCTTTTAGAACTGTTTTGCAGACTTGCTCCCATGTAATATTTGGTTGTGATGAATCCATCTCACACTAGAGAACTGTGTGTGCTTTGTTTGCATTTGTTTTATTAAGTGGAGGACACACCGTGAAGTTTTTGTGTCGCTCGTGTTCATGTGGGTTGATAAGCAGCAGATATTTGAAGAAATGGAGATTAAAGATTTCCTGTCCCCTCGTGGCCAGCTTTTCTTAGATGAAATGAAGGATACAAGTGGGAGATAAAATCATTTCTCTACCAGTATCTACTGTATCAGTGGGCTGAATCTTAGCATTTTTGATAGTGGTTGTCTTCCAAGAAGAATTCATGTATTTCTTACTCTTGCTGCTGATGTCATCCGTGTCAGTGAGTTTGGTTTGCTTGCAAAAGATTTCTCAGAAGTAACTTTTTCTTATAAAGAGTGGACATTAAATAAAAGGCACAAATCCCAACAAAAACCAGCAAAGAAAAGCACCTGACTACAGGGAAATCTGTGGCACTTCTCCATGTATCTTCTTAAGCTCATACATTTTATAAGTATTTAATGTGATACCTTGTAGAATAGACAGCAGCAGGTGACTGCAGTAACTTTATAGAACAGCCTTTTTCTGTCACTTCTTTTATAGAGTGGCCCAACACTGTTCCTAACAGACACCCCTTGCACAGCATCCCCATTTCTCTTAGGAAAACCAGTATAGATTGGTAATAAAGCATAGCAACATACAATTAAAAATTAATAGCAAAATGATTACATTATTCTCTTCTAGCAGAAAAAAAAACCTCTCCAACCTACAACAAAGGCCTTTAAAGCACTTTGGCTGTTTTCCAAAAGAGCTGATTAATACTCCACATAGAACTGCTGCTGCGATGCTCTTGCCAGGCAGGAATTGCTCACTGTCCATCGAGGAACTGGGCAGGTGGCAGGGGGAAGAAAGGCTCTTCCCCACATCCCTGTGCCCTGAGCACAGGAAAAGCTGCTCAAATGGCAGCAGCATGGCAAGGCAGACCTTCAGATTTTTGGACTAATCTGTGACATTCAGCACTGAGAGACAGTGCGTCGGGAAGCCTGGAGAGAATGGAATTGCTTTCCTCACCACCAAAACAAAGGCTTTGCAATGTTACATATATTATTCTGATCACAAAAGTATCTTGCATTAGGGCTTTCAGCGTGAGATAATTGACCTTGACATTGCTTTCAGCTCAGGGCACATAACTCTTAGTGCAGTGACTTACCTTGAAGAAAAGCGTGCAACTGCAAAGAATATTTACTTACCATCTTCCCTTTTCTTTTTTTTTTTTTTTTAATTCCTGAAAACTGTGCACTGCAAGGACAAGTAGGCAGAAGTGTAGCGAGGGATGGAAGGTATTTTATGTGGATGAACACATGAAGAGGTGATTATGTATTGCTAAAAGTCTAATCCCTGGATAAACTACAGTTTGCTATTAATTCTTTGGACTTGCTTAGCTGCTACTTAACACTTCCACGACTTAACAATTATATTCTTGAGCTAAGAGTAACTTTTCAACAAAATGTGTAGGGATTAGTAACATTGATAATTATATTAATTAATATTAATGGCAGTGACAATATTTGTAGTCATATGACAAACATAAGGAAAGCGGGGCTTTAATTTTATCAATTAATTCTGTTTCTAATTGCTTTCACTATTCAATTGTCAGAACGTGTTCTACTTGCAAGAAGGAATGTGTTAAGCAGGAAAAACACAGACCAAAATTAAGGGGAAAGAGGGCTGTGTATTTGTATATGGTATCATCTGTTATCCAGAAACATATTGAGCCTTCTCTGTGGGCTTTGGATTTTCTCCTCTCTCTTTATTATAAATGCCAGTCATGTGGAGTAATGGGTTCAGTCTCATTGAGATGGGTTAGTAGGCACAGAGGCCATCGGGAGCAGGAAATGCCACTGATTGAAGAGCTCTCCAAATTATCAACTCTCCTTCTTCCCACACCTTCTCAGAGGTGCAGGATGAGCTCAGGACAAGCAGAAAAGAGAGCTCAGTGTGTGTATCTATAGTGACTCCTCAGATTTAATACATCTGATTGGATCAAAGCTGTCTCCAGAGGAAGGCAGAGAGCTGCAGTCCATTGGCCTTAATCCTTCCCTGTGCTCCCGTATCTTTATACTGCTCCACCAGCTCAACACCCCCATAAAACCAACACAATCCACCCTCCCTGCTCCCTGGTGTGAGGGGAATCCCTCCCCAGGTCCCTGCTGAGCACTGCAGCTGCCAGGGAGCTTCCTGGTGCCAGGAGGGAGGCCCACCCCTCCCTGCTGATGTGTCCAGAGCCGTGAGATGATGCTCTTGCTCGGTGTCCCAACAGGCTGAGGCCATGCAAACCCCAAAAAGGGTGGAGGCATGAAAGTCTCCACATCCTGAAACTGAGACTTCAGCCCAAACCAAAATCTTAATGTGCTGAAGTTTCCCTCTGCACAGCCCCCCCACCACACAGCAATCCAAGGGGCCAATAAAACAAATCTTTCTCCTGAGGCAGCCACAAAGGAAGAATGCTGCCAGCTAAGAATGGTGCCTTTGATGGCTCTGCAGGCGAGATATCAACAATCTCTGCAGCTGCCAATCCCCTCGTGTGGTTTTACACTCGCTGCCCTCACAGCCTGTGCCCAGATGCTGAGTGCAGCGTTTCAGGGTCTGCTTTTCTTCTCAGCTCGTCCCTCCTCTGCCCCTCCTTAGGAGGGAGTATCTCACCAAACACTGCACATACAGATGAAGGAAGCTGTCACCCAGCACATGCTGCTCTAGTGGCCTTTGGCTGCTGCCAGATAAGATGGGAGAAGTTCCTGCCTGTTCATCTTAGTTGTGTGGATGTGGAACTTGAGAGTGGGAGAAAAAGTGGCCTGGGGAGTTCCTCACCAACACTTCAGTTAATTTTGAGGGACTCACTGGAAAGGAAGAGGGAATACCCCCAGTTCTCTTGCTTCTTGTGGGCTGGAGACTCTGCCCATCCCATTGCCCCTCCTCGTATTCAGCAGATGCTGATCCCAAGCATATTGGCATCTATGCATATTTTTAGGATAAAATCAGGAAGCACAATTCCATCTTGTTGTTTCAGGCACATCACTGTCAAAAGGCATTCAGGTCAGATTCAGATCTTTGTGCTGGTATAAACATCGCTTCTTCCCCACACCCTCATGAGAGGACAGAGCTCAGAACTAGTCCTTTTGTGTTTATTTCCACTACTCCAGGATGGACCTGGGAGCCTTTGCTTTTCCCCATCAGGAAGCACAGATTTAACGTATTGAATGCACCAGAATTGCTTAATGAGTGCTCAGTGAATATTAATAAAAGTTTGGACGTGACTCAGGCTACAATGGCTGAGAAGTTTGAAAGCTTTGGTTCAAGATTACAGGAGGCTGTGAGAAAATATGGTCTCCAGCAGCTAGCATATAGTGCAGATATTTCACTATCCAGGGATCTCTAATTACTAATAATGCACAGGAACAGTATGATATGTCCTTACAATTGCAGAATCCTTTTCAAAGATAATCTTTAATAGTTTATTTGACAACCTGTAAAATTATAGAAAATTATTAGTCTTGGGAATTACAAAAATCCCCATAGTACAGTCAAACAATAAAATTATAATTACCTGTGGGTAATTGAAATTTAACTGTTTTTTTATTGTATATTACACATCAATAGCAACATAAGTTCAAGAGTGTCCCCCTCCCCTCCCTTTTCTTTTCCCTACAGAAATGGGGAAAATGGACAACCCTGCTGGTAGCTTGTGAGCCCTTGTCACAGAACAGAGCTTGAACAATTTCGATTAAAGCAGTATGTTCGAGACTGTCATTAGACCTGCATTAAATTACATATCTGGAATGTTAAAAATAAAGAGTACTGAAGCTTATTCACAGCTGCCTGTGGTAAAGTATGCAGTCAAGGTTTTTATTATCTTTAAAGTTCTTATTTTTCTCTTTTCTAAAACTTATTGTTTCATCAAACAAATACCTAGCACATTTAAGAACAGTATGAGCACAGGAGCAGAATTGCTTGAGGTGGATAAAGCATTAGCGTGTTTCCATTCTGTGCTCAGTAGTATTGTTTAGTACTAACAATGGTAATTTATCAATTATACAAGAGGGAACAAAGCTCTTCACTGTCTCACAGCTCCAGAACTACCTATTACAAGGCCCAAAGCTTGAGACCCTCCCAGACCTCGGCAGGCACCATTTAGTGTTAGAATTTGCAGTACTGGGTTTTGCCTTGTCCTCTTAGTGACCCCATGGAAGCTGATCAGTACTCAGCTCCATGGCACATCAACACTTCCTTGGCTTTTTTCCTAAACCAGGGAAATTATAACCTTTTTTTCTTTTTTCCTTGTGAACCAGGGCTCTTGACAATGAGGCTCAACCATTTGCAGCCTGCTCTTGTCTAGTCATTGAGACCGTCCAGTCCCTCTTGTGTCATCTGTGGCGGCATTAAAGCCTTTTAGAACAATCTGAAGGACAAACCCCAAGCTTTTTGGATGCTGCCTGGCCACCAGAAACCCTAAAATAAGGTATGTTTGACAATTAATTGTCTATACAGCAGCTTTGTTGCACACACTGAGATGCATAAAGTCTTCTACAGAAGGATCAGACTGGCTACTTTCATTTGATTCTGTAAAGTCCTTTGTGATCATTATGTGAATATAACTGCATAAGTAAAAATACCTCTGTTTTATTAAGAGTTTCAATTGAAGTGTTTAATACACAGATTTTATCGTGAGAGAGGCATCACAAAGACTGAGTACAACATAATGGCAAGCCAGGTATTGTTATGATTATCATTACTATTATTTATGTATAATCACTGAAGTATTAACTGAAAACTGGGAAATGGACTTCCTGAGCCCCAAAGAGCTCATAGTACCAGCTTTTTTTGGAGAAGGCAACAATAGGAAACAAGCTCTGCTTTGTGGCACAATTAATGGTGCATGCAGTCCAGCCTGGAAATTCCTGATCCTAAATGGGGTTTCCCATTTTCAAAGATCAAAGAAGGTAAAAATATCAGTTGGATTCTACCTTTTTTTTATTTTGGTGCCTCTTGCTCTCTTCCCACCCCTTTTTCTCTGCCTGTTGGTGTGAAGGGCATCCCTGCACTAGAACTGTGATGTGCCTGTTTCCCCAGCCAAGCAGCTGCAAACTGCTCATCAAAGTGGTGTTCCAACGCCTTTACAAGGGAGAGAGACTTTGCCTCCCTCACTTGTCCTTCCCATCGGAGGGTTTTAAGTGTCTTGGCCTCCTAAAAGCTAAAGTGGAGCACTCGATTTAGATTTAAACCAAGTATAAATCTTTCAAAGGGAGAAGCCCCAGGAGGGGCTGTATCATCAGAGCAGTTAATGGTCTAAGCTGCAGCAGAGGAGAGACAGGGCTGGCCCAAAATCAGGGTCCTTGTGCCCAACAGCCGTGACCTCGTGTAACACACCGAGGAGATGGAGCTTAGAGAGGTTTGTTTGGCTTTGGCTGTTTCCTAATCCTGACCCTTGACCAACACCTGAAAGCTACAGGAAAGTTTTTCTCCATCCTTATCTCCACCCTCACTCCCTGGCAGATTCCAGCTGCTGAGCTCAACTGCCTTAAAAAAAAAAGCTGGAGAGCTCTTGTCCACTGGGATTTATATAGATGGGATGCTTGGAAGCTAAATCTTCCAACCACTACAGTGCACCATACTGCAAGACAAAGAGCAAGAGATAAATTGTCCTGCCTTGGAAATTTCTGCTCATGTCACTCTCTGGGGCTAATTTTTACCATTTTGACTCCAGTGAGAAGAACTATTCCGATGTGAGCATCTTATTCCACCCTGCAGTGCAGGGATGGAGCTCAGGATGAGCAATTGTAGGTAGCACTGTCAGTATTACAGCCAGGTCAGATTTTTCATTTTGCTAAAAGTCACTTTTTTGACACAGGAATCAAGAAAATACATTGATGCAACATGTTGAAAAGGACAAAAAGGTTGTTATTTGCTCCCGCCAATATGATTCAAATAGAGAGATCCAAACCTTGTGGTAAAGGGAAAATATTTTCCAGTGAAAACACAAGCTTTGACACTGAATAAAAAGTAATGGGAGGGACCCAGAGGGGCTTTGGGGAGCTTCTCATGGAAGGGGAGCCCATGGAAAGGGGCTTTTTGCTCCTGTCTGTAGGCTGAGCTCACAAATGTTTAGGGAAAGAAGGCTATAAAAAAAAGAAGGGATTGGCTATTTTTCTTCATCATGGATGAGGTTATAAGGTTAATAAAAGAGTTATCCCAGCCTGCCCTGCAGAAGGAGACAGCTCATATTTGTGTGACTTCAAAAGGCTTTGGAGTTGCCTGTGTGTGGATGTTGTTATTTCCTGCCAGGACTATCCCAAGAAGATGGGGGCTGAGACCTGTTTTTTTGAAGAGGACTTTGGCCTTTAAATCAGCTGGAGTGAAAATAAAAAGGGTTGTATAAAATGGTTTTGATAGTAAACTCCAATTCAGTAAAGTTCAGGGAATTTTTTTTTTATCTTTCCCCCTACCACCCTCTGTGAGAACCTAAAATTAAAACTTTGTAAGAGCAGTGGAGGCCAACCAGAGCATCTCAACCAAATGGCCCAGACAATCTGGTTGTGTTTTTTTTTTAAAAATTCATTAACATGAGTTTAACTTTTAAAAATGTGAATGGTTTGAAAGGGAAAAAAATAGTCTATTTAGGAAACATTTGGCAAATTAAAAATAAAAAAGAAACTGTAGTAGTGAGAAGTATTATTACTATTTCACTAAATGGTTTGGTAGAAATGTAGAAGACCTGGAGAACATTGTGCCTGACAATCTTGTATTCAGACAGGGGAAAATGTGGTCCAAGGTATCTTGCAGTCATGAGCCAGTGGATAAACACAGCTTCAGGAATGACAGCAGGATAAAACCATCCTGGAGAGTGTCAGTAATTACAGGACAGGCTTTTCCAAGCCTCTTCTCATTTGTGTGGGTTTCTCATTCTTGCTGTTTGTAACCAGAGGAAGGTTTGAGCTGGTAGGTGCAGGACACACCTGTGGGTGTGCAGGAGGCCTTGGACACTCCTGTTCCTTGTCTCCAGCAGCTCTGCCTCGTGCCCAGCTGATCACAGCACCAGGCAGTGATTTACAGGGAGAGCTGGGTGTCCATTTGCTTTCCAGCATCATTATTGCACCGCACAGAAAATCACCTCAGGCCTTGCTGGGATTTTCTGGGGAAATATATACCTCAGTCTGGGTTACTTATATCCCTCCATGCCTCGGTGTCCCCCTGCACAGCTGAGGGTCCATACTAAGACACAGTGTAAATGTTATAGTCGATATCCCTTGGCAGGGAAACTGTACTGCAATTTCTTTTTTTGCTACTTTTCTTCCTTTTGCACGAGGCTCCTGTGCTACCAGCTAACCATTTCCTATAAGAAAATGGCATTGTGTTAAAGTTATATAGTGTATCATATTAAATTTTATAACAGTGCTTTGTGTTTTGAAAGACTTTGGGGGGAAACAGCATCAATCAGGGAACCACATTTGATAGACTTGGAAGGGGCCTCCTGGGTCATTTTGTCCAAGACCTCTATGAAGCAGGAAGGCTTCTGCAAAATACCTTTCCCATAAATGTATCTAACCTTTCCTTAAAGACACTGAGTGATTGTGCCATAAATACCTCAAGCAGCTAAACTAGTCTGATTGACCTTACGATCAGAAAGTGTCTCCTAATACTGTATATAAGGTACAATTTTCCATTCTTTCAGCCGTAGCTAAGCAAGAAAAAAGGGCAAATACACAGTAATGGGCAACAATACAGACTGTGCAAACAGTTTTGCTTTCACTTTACTGCCATCACCTACCATAAATCTGGATGTACCACTGATACCTGGTTTCCCAGTGCAGTGTCTGTGATGCTTGTAGTATCTATCTCACTTTGACTCTAACTTTTGGAGAGCCACCATTACAGGGTGTGGAAATAAGGAAGACATATGAGCAGCACTTTCCAATTCAGAAAACCATTCAAAACCCAGTGCCGTGTAGTTAAAGTATTTATTTCTATTTTCTGTTTATTAGACTTTGTGAGTTGTTTCTTGTCAGGACCATGGGAGCTATGGTTTTCTATGGCTCCATCAGAGCATCAAGGAATAGTTTTCATTCTTTAATTCCAAAATTGTGCATATTGAAAAATAAATACCTGGTAGTTTAGCTGCTTGATGTTGCAATAGCAATGCCTTGTGTGCTGGTTCTGCCCCACAGTACTCTGCTTTCTCTGAGTGAATATTAGAAGTGTTGTTTTGGGTGGATGTGTTATTAAATCACAGACACATTGATTGCTGAAACCTTCCTGAGCTGCACATAAGTAATCTTTGGCTTGGGATTTTTGTCTTTTTGCCTTTTTTTTTTATTTTGTAAGCACTGAAAGATGGTGAGAGAGCTGAAGGCCAGTTGCTCACCCACCTATTTTCATCAAGTGTGCTCTTATGCTTATGGAGAGGTGTTGTCTCATGGTGTCTATCTCACCTGACTGACCACTACCTAATTTATTCTGGACACAGGAGAAAGTCAGACACCCTTCAGACAACCTTTAGTTACTAAAAAAGCTCATAAGAATATTTCACAACTTGACCCAGAGAAGAGTATTTCAGACTAGCTGAGGAAGACTCCAGAGCAATTTCTTCTTCAGAAGATTAGAGAAAGAGGTTTCAAAAGGTTGGACCATCCTGAGCTTGATTTCAATGTCCATTCATTGTTCAGAGCAGATGAGGCTGTTCTTTTTTTGTTTGTTTGTTTGTTCCATAATTGTAGTTCTCATACAGAAAGGACTGCTGCAAAATGGGCCAGGAAAACTGGAGTTAAATCCTAAAAGCAAAAGACACAGAAAAGATAAGAGAATTTAGAAAGAATGTGGTGATCTGGGTTTGAAGACACATTGGTGGCTCTGCAAGTTCCTGCTCACACTTATTTTGCTGTGCCTTCTTTCTTGCCTTTGTGCCTGCTCAGACTCACTCTCATTTGTGGCTCTCAATCCAGTGCTCATCATTTCATAAAGTTTTTAAATAAGCCCTGAAAAATGCAGATTTCTTTTAATGCCTTCTCTATACAAATAACTAAATTCCATCCTTTCTCTGATGTCCAAAGTTGTAAAATATTTGTTTAGTATTTAATCACATAGAAATATGTTAAATTACCCTGGAAATACACCTCATCCAGTTGTTTAAGGGCAGAGGCTGGTGAGATTGTGACAAGTCAATCTGATATTATAAAATTGCAAAGTATCTGTGCCAAGAAATACACAGATACTGACAGACCTGCTGTTTATTGCTTATATTCTCTTCAGGCACTTTTTCTCATGGAATCACCAAATCAGGCTTCCCTCATCACAACAGAGTCGAGATAGTCCCTAGCCCAGCTCACCCCTCACTCCCCTCCTGCCTTAAACTCAGCTCTAAGAGCAGCTCTTCTCTGCTGGGCTGATGTGAACCCCACACAGCATTTGCTTACATGGTACTCGACCCACAGGACAAAATCAGATCCTCCTGCTACAGCCCTTTGTGTTCCTCATTTTTCTCTCAGTGCCCCTCCACTCCCTACATTGTAAGTATTTGGTGAGGAGAAAGAAGCATATTTTAGTCTGTTATCTTAGGATGGGGAATGAAGGCAAACAGGGCTTTTTTATTCTTTTACTGTTGTTGTTATTATTGAGGGAGGGTTGGTTTGTTTTTTTTCTGTACAGACAAGTTCTGACCTGTAACTGTGCTCTTAGGTATTCCTGAAAATAAAAAGCTAAATTTGCATCAGGTGTGCTTAAAACAAAAAGAAATTATATATCATAGAGGTTTTCTGATCCTGTTCAGTGCACAAATGCCAATCAGAAGCAAATATGGGGCCGTATCATGCAATCCATTTTGATATTTACAGCAGAACATGGCATATCATTTAATTTAAATTTGCAGCATGTTCAGTGTAATTAATGCTGTGCAGTGCCTAGAAAATCCTGATTTCTTAATGTGATACAATGCCTGCATGCTGAGAGCATTTTTTTTAAACTCCTGTATCATTTTGGAGCATTACTGGGGAGGCACTGCCATTAAACAGGAAAAAGACTCACGCTCACTTGCTCTTTAGGAAACTTCCATGCAGCTCCCCAAAATATGATGCAAAGTACAGGTTTCTTTTAAAAGAGGGGGGAGAGCCAGAGATTTAATTTTCCCTTGACACAGCATGATAGCTGAATAGCCAGACAGCTATTCCTAAATTATGTGCATTTCATTCCTAGGAGCTGTAAGCATTTTGAATGGGCTGTTGTTAAATACAGTACACAAGCATAAATACTCCAGGGAACAGCTCACTGAAATTTTGGCATGAGCAGAAATCTGATGTAGTATCTGAGCATGTAATAATAATGCATATTGATTTGTTGGGATTGCTGAGAGAGGGGGTTTGGTGTTCTGGGATGAGAACTGTTAAACTTGGGAACGTCTGGTGTGGTTATAATAAGCTGTGGGGTTTGTGTGGTGTGGTTGTGGCAGGGACAACAAGGGTCACATGGAGCTTTGACCTGGAGTCTGGCCGGGGTCTCAGTTTTGAGACTGAACCCAAGAAACTGAATGCATAATAAAAATATTTATATATTTTACATATGTGAAGCACGGGGAATTTTCATCTGAGAAAACTGGGCAACAAAAAGGTAACGTGTTTGGTAACAAGGGTTGGGACCAGAAGACCTTCAGGAGCTTTACTGCCATGACTGCACTGAGCTTGGGGTGAGTGTCCCTGCTTTATGGGGCAGTTTGAATTGTGTTTGAATAGTGCAAAAAGAAAACAAAAAAACCCAACACCTCCCCCATCATTTTGCAGCTATCAGTTTCTACCAGCTGTACTATAAAAGCTCTCTTTATAGACCTGTTGATAGCAAAGCAAATTCTTCAGGTGCTCTAAATAAATCTGTTCCTAAATATAATGCTTCAACTTCTATATTCTCATCTGACACCTGACAATTCAACCTTAAGAGTAATTGGTCCTGTCTTTGAACCTCTGCAAATGCTGCATGAGGAGGGTGGACAATTTATTGATTTAGATTGATTTTTGTAAGAAGCCTCTGAGGCAGATGTGGTGTCCGGTGTCACACGGTGTATTTATCACATGATGAGGGGGGTTCCAGAGGATGGGGAGGTGCTCAGTGAGCACCTGCAAACAGCTCCATCCTTCTCTGTGGGACTTCTCCCAGTGGTCACCACGGAGAGACACCAGTTAATTGGCCAAGCTGGAATTTTGGGAAGGTGATGACAGGGATCTCCTGTTGGGAAGCCATCCCAAGCCTGTGTTATCTCCAGAGGCAGGAACCAAAGGGTAGTTGTAGTGCAGGTTGCTCAGGGTGTTGGTCTCTTCATACTTGTGGCATCAAGGAGGGGCTGCTGGGTTGAGTGATTGGGTATTTCCACACCTCTATTTTCCAGACAGGGCAGTGGATTTGTCAGGAGTGAAAGCATTTGTGAACTGGCTGTTTAGTCTGTGACAAAAAAAAAAGTCATTGATATTTATGAATAGCTCTGAGCTCCAGTAAAAACCTAAAAAAAGGCAGGGAAACAGCAGAACAAAAGAAGCCAGAAACAAGATGGCACTGAGGGGCTCATCACCAGGGAAGGTGATTAAGATGTGGGGAGAAGGGCTGTCCCACTTGTGTGTGAGTTTGGCTGGGGAAATCACCCTCCTCCCGCTGCCTCGCTCCCCTCATCCATAATGAGGGAAGGAATAACTTTGCAGCACACTTTGCATTGGCATTGCATGCTAACTTCATTACTGTTTGCAACAGCCTGTGCAATCCTCAGAGGAAAGGAGTAATAACAAAGAAAAAAATGATAATTACCAAGCACATAGTTTTCATCTATGATCTTCATTTCAGGATTCACTATTCCCGATGTCAATATTTTATAATGGAAGAATGAGATATGCTAAGTTTCCGTTTGATGGAAGTAAATTCAGATTTCATATTGCTGAGGAGCTGAATTTTTAATACAGCAGAGCAGAATGCAGCCATTCCAGCCCCTGTTTGCAGCTCCTGCCGCTCCTTTGTACAGGCTCAGTGACGTTCCCATGACCAGGCAGAAAAATGGGAAGAAGCTGCTCTGAATTTTCAGTGGGGTGACAGTACTTTGTCATTTAGCTCTGTCACGATAATTGGGAGTGTCACACAGTGAAGCAACATGACACACCCCTGGTAAATGAAGAGTTTTCAAAGTGATGTACAGCCCCTGTCAACTGCCAAAGCTTTTGTTTGTTCACGGAGAGAGGCAGCATTTCCAGAAGGAAAACCACACTGGAGAGGCACTCTTGGAAAGTTTGCTGGAAATTGATTTCCTCTGTGTTTTTATAAAATGGGACAGATCCTATGAACAGTAGGAGAATACCCTCTTTTATCACACACTCCCAGCTTCCAACCTGCTGAGGACTTTCCACAAACTCTTTAGGAATTTACCTCTTTTTGTTAAATTGGGTTGGATCTCATTAATAAAAGAATGGTATAATGGAAAAGAGTTTCTAAAATTATACTGTAACCTAGAATTGCAGGATTCAGCTTTCTCTGCCTGAAGAAAAAAATTCTGAAGCATTAAACTTACTTTATCAAGCATTGCACCTGACATGCTCTCATAAATTTTACATACATTTTAACTTATTTTAATATTATGCAGGCTTGGTCTAAAATATTCCCATGAAGTAACTAAAATGAAGCTGCTCAGCCATAAATTACAGCTAAAAAAATACTTGTGTCGTCCCCCCCCCCCGCCCCATCAATATTTCTTTACTTAAAATCATGTGTTGTATGTAAGTTAAATTTTCCCTTGCTGAGATACTTTGTATATCTTAATAGGAACCACCACAGGCCCGGAGAGCTGGATTTCTGTAGGGTTAAATGTACTTTCTTTGCTTTTTTGGAGGTGTCTTGCCTAAAAAAGCAGATATTAGTAACCCTTTGCACACCATAGTGCAGCAGGGCACATAACTAAGCATGTGGTCATATAGATATAGAGACAGAGATCTTTTTATAGAGAGATATATTTA
>VYZS01105170.1:58076-78076 GCA_013400695.1 Neodrepanis coruscans
GCATGTATGTCTGTCTACATGTATTTTTATATATATAAAAATAAAAATATATTTTTTATCTATAATATATAAATATTATCGAATATTCATATAATATATAAAATATTTATATGGTGTATATAATATATAATTTTTATATTATATTCCATCTTTATATTATATATTTTTTACTATATATAGTTATATTAGAAATATATAAAAAATATATATGCTATCTAAAATATACCTCTAATTATAAATACATTTTATATAGTATGCAAGAATAGACATCTTTGTCCAGGAGGAGCCCCACTGATCTGATGGGCAGATGATGGGCCCAAGGGCCACTTTCCAGCGTGGCACCCCAGGGCTGCCCCTGCCTTGGGCCAGTGTCCTGCAGCAGGTACCACAGCCCTGGCAGCTGATCACAAAGGCCGGTTTGTGCCCTGCTCTCTGACGGGATTTCAAAGCCAGCGCTACATTACACAAACATTTGCCTACAGACATAACAGGGCCGTTCCCAGTCCCGCTCACCCCGGCACCCCCCGAGTGTCTGTCGGGCCCTCCCTGGGCAGCTCTGTCCCAGACACGGCAGTGATTATGTCTGAATGCTCCTTATCTGATGGGGCAGCCGACAGTGCTGCACATCTGTGCTGCCCAGCCCGCTGCTGCTCTGCCACGCCACTGTTTATTTTGCTTCTGCAAGTTAGTTTTCCTTGAGAAGCAGCAGGGGCCTTCTTCAATGGACTGAAAAATGTGTATTGTATGAAGGTCTGCAGAGGGTTTGCACCGTAGTTCAATGGGCAAATGTGAACCCAGGAGATGACATTTCATTTAAACACTTGGTTTACATCTTTACATGCCAAAAATATTAATGTCTTGACTTCAGCAAACTGAATTCAGCACTTTTTTTCTTTTTCTTTTTCCTCCCTTAAATGAAGTAATTATAGCCCAAACACTCTGTGAATATTTATTCTTTCTTCTCAAAGGTTGAGTTTTGCACACGAACATTTGGTTTCAGGGCTGGAATTGTCAGTAGCTGCTCACTTGACACTTTCCCGTTGGTTTGCACTGGAAACCACCAGTAGTTTTTTTTCTTGTGTTTATTGTGTTACTCTCAGCCCTTTGATCGGGACATCTTGGATAACAGCAAAGTGTAACTTAGTGCCTGTTTGCTGTTGAAAAAAAATAGTGAAGAGTATGGTTTTTGTCAAAGGATCTACAAAGACAGTTAATGCAATTGAGAAACAGAAGGGCATCTATGCAAGTGCATCTGAATGTCCTCTTCATATGTAATTGCATCAGGAATTCTACATTAACATGCAACTGCTGTCCAAAGGGGAAAAAAAAAAAAAAAGCTTATTTTGAGGTAGAAGCCCTCAGTGGGCAGTAAATTACCCATAATATCCCCCAAACTAGCAATTAGCCCTGTTTGCTGACTACCTGAATTGTTTCGCAGTAGTTCAGCACAGTCTTACCAGTTATCACCATACTTATAATCAGAGATTCCGTGTGTGATTCCCGCAGCTCCACAGACTGCCTGCCTAAGGTCAGCAGGAATAACAAATACATTTTATTTGCTTCTTTTGGCCCTTTAAAGATGTTTTCTCAGGCTTCAATATGTGAGGAGAGCTGATGCTTCTATGCTGCTTAAATGGCAAGAATTTGAAAAGAGGAAGTGATTTGGAAGTGTAGGTGTACTTTGGTATTAGTTAATGCTTTGGGTTTTTGTATGATTTTGTATTTATTCCCTTTATTAGTAGACAGTCCTGCCTGGAGACAGAGAACTTCTGGGGGTTTCTCTTCAGATGGTTTGACACTGGAAGACATTTTTCAGCATGAGCCTGTTGTAACTGAGGAGAGGAAAACTGGAAAATATGGCAGGGAGTCCATAGTTAATGGCTTAGTGAGGCAGTGACCACAGTGAGCCATGGGCTGTTTGGCACTCAAGGGAAAAGAGAAGACTTGGTGGGGACAGTGCCAGCAGACCAGTTCTACAAAAGAACTTGTTTTCCAGAAAAAAAAAAAGAAAAAAATCTTTGGGGTAAACACTGTTTCCAGCCTTACTAATCAGGCCTGGCCTAAGAAAAGTCCAAATAAACTGATCATAAATTAAGTCATCCCCGTCGTGAGTGTGAGCACACATACCTGGCCAAGGCAGGCAAAAGCAGATTGATGGAACAACAAAGTTCACCTTGTTTTCTGAGTTGAAAGCTCATGCTGTTTCTTGGCAGAACAGGCATGTCAGGCCTGTAATAACCACTTGCTACCTTGCTTCAATCAGCATTGAAACCAACACAGTATTAACATCTTGGGGAAAATCCATCTGGAAACTGCTTTCTGGGGGAAAAAAATGAAAGGGAGGTAACTGAATACCACACCCCGTGTTTGTTTATGTATTGACTTCACAGTAACTTCTAGGAACTTCAAACTTCTCCCTCCATCACCGGAAAAATCTGTATTTCAAACATTTGCCTTTAAAACTCAGAGCTGAATTGCTGTTCAGAAAGAAGTGGCAAAGAACAGCCATTCTTCACCTGAAGGTAAATCACTTGGTCTGGCAGAGGCAGAGTTTGGTATTTGGTGTTTGGTTTTACTTTGAGGGAGCTTTTGTGGGCACATCTTCCCGTGCCCAGTGCAGCTGGTGGCATTACTGGGACAAAGCCAACCTGGCACAGCATCCCCAAACTGGGATTCAGAGCAACCCCACTGACTCAGATGTGGGGCAGCTGTTGCATTTGCACCTCAGGGTAAAGAGCGGAACTTTAAAAATACTTACACAAAAAAAGATTATTTTTTGCTGACATGATACTGCTCAAATTGACTTTTCCTTTGGCCTGGTATGAATATACACTTGGCATTATTTTTGCACCATTTCTTTCCATTGGATCAGCTAACGTGATAGTTTCAGGATGCAGAGGATACTTATGCTTGTCTTTAAAAAGTGAATTATGTAAATCCTGTTGTGGGAAAGTTAATGCAAAGTTAACTGGGTAAATAAGCCAAAGAAAGCCTGTCCTTTAGGGTTTTATCTGATTTTTTTTCCTTTTTTCCCCTGAAGCACTGGTAAAGTTTGAAGTCAGTTGTAATGATGTACAGCACACGTGCTCTAAAATGCATCTACCCTATGTGAATGTAGCTTTGTATTGCTGGTTCAGCTTGGAAGCTCACTGGACCAGTTTTGGAGACTTTTAGCATCTCCAGAGTATTTTTGGAAAGGAAGGAAATGATCCAGGGTCTGAGCACTAGACCTCTACATTAACAACATATTTATCGCGTACTCTGAAAAGCACTCGGCCAAAAAGCCTGGGCTGTGGAGAGGGCATTTGGCACTGGATTAATTTCAAATGAAGTTTTAAGACCAGTCTAGGTTGTAGGTTTGTGTTCAGTGATGCTTAAATGTAATGCCCTGGCCAGTTACATCCTGGCCAGTAACTGTTGGGATGAGGCTCTGCCAAATTTCTGTCACCTTGGGTTTCATTAGCATGTGAAAGCAGACCCCTCTTGGCTTTGTGTCTCACTGAAAAACAAACCATGGAGGCTGGTTCACCAGCCCTCTCGTTTGGCCAGGGGTGCAGAGCTGCCTCATGCACTCAGCTTCAAAAGGACTTGGATTTACTGAGGTTCATTTTTTTGCTACAGCTCTGCAGAAGTTACCAGAGTGAAGGTTCCCGTTTCTGGTGATGGGAGTCACTCAGGTAACTGCTCCTGAAGGACCCACGAGCATTGGCTGACCAGGTATTTAGCACAATGAGTAAATATTTCATCATTAAGTTGTTAATTAAGAATTGTGTATTTTTAAAAAAATTAATCCTGCACTGCCATATGAAATTCCCATGCCTTTAAGGGGGCCAGGGGTTGCATTTGCCCTCTCCAGCCATTTTAATAGTGAGTGAACCAGAACACTTAAAATATTTGCAGAAAGGAATTGTGAATGAATAACACAGATAACTAACAGGTAATTTTTCTTAAATGGAGAAACGTTCCAGGCTCACATCCATTCAATCAGGGAAAAGAAACAGCCCCATGTAGCCAGTCTATGCACAGCACCTTTTGTCTACTGCACAAACACCATGCTTTACCTTTGAATGAGCTAAAGGCAGGAAAAATTATCCTTGCTCCACAAATTATTTTGGGAATAATTACATCTAATGGAAAAAAAAACCCCAACCACAGTGTGTTCATGGACAATATGAATGGAAAAGGATGTGATATTTGTGAAGGTACTAATTTGTTAAAAATTATTCCCGTTTTTTGGTTGGCAATAGTCTTTGAATACAAATTATATTAATGGCAGTAAGAGTCCAGCTGGATAGAAAAGAGTGAGGCAGTCAAACTTTTGGGAAGACAGCTAGAGAGGATACAGACCATACTGAGGAAAGAGCACTGCCAATGTTTATTTCCTTTTCCTACTGATTGGCTTATTAAATAAAAGAACTGATACTATTTTTAAAAGCCCTGACTGTGTCACACTTTCCCCTTCCTTCCAGGCAGAATGAGTGCCAGGTAATGGGACAGAAGTGGAAAAACCCTCTGTGATGCCCATGGATATCAGTACCAGTCCCCTCTCTGAATGCCAAAGTTATGGGTAAGGTTTTAGAACAGCATCATTTGATTAGGCTAAAAGTGACTTAATTTTCTTCAAGCCACACAATGTTTAATGCATGTAATTTTTAAGTTTATGAATCACACATCAATAAAAATCCATGTTAATCCATGTTAAACGCCCGAGTTCAGTGGAGTAGCACTGGGAGAAAAATGGGTCCAGGCAGGATCAGAGGCAGAGAGCATTTAAACTGAGGCTCTGTGAAGGATTTTTAGACTCTCTCCAGTTTTATATACCCTCCTTTGGCTTGCACAAGGAGGTTTTCATCTCCTTTGGAATTCTGGGGTAAACTGTCCTTGTACAAAATTTGTTCAGGGTCAGGTTTTAGGCAATATTTTGTGCTGCAATAACCACACCATGACAGACAACCTTTTCATCAGATAAGGAAAAAAATCCTCTTCTTCAGGTCAGTACAAGAAAGGAACATGACAGAGCTATAAATACAGAGCCCAGAGGTGTGAAATCTCCTGCATTAAATGCGGTCATTGGCCACGTTTAAATTTTTTCCCAAACATTTCAGGTGTTAAGACAGAGAAGTAAATGTATACATGGGGAATGTCAGCAATGAAAACAGCTTCTCATTGTTAAATGATTCTGTGAATTTTTTCATACAGTTATTTAAAAATACAGACCTGATTATTGAGAATTAAGTGGGTAAATCAGGTTCATGTGCAACCTCATGTTTAGAGGTGGGAGAAGCTGGGAACTGAGGGAAAAGGCTGCCTGACCAGGTGTGGGCCAAGCAGACCCAGCAGGGCTAAAGGAAAATTTTCAGATGACAATTGGAACATTTTAATCTGTGGTACTAAAAGGAAAGCCCTGGTCACCAAGCAACTAAAGGTAGACATGTAAATTATGCAGCTGATTTCCAGAGGTGTGTGAATACAACACAGTGCCCAGTAAAGTCAGAGAGAGAGGAAGGGGGAAGGAGAAAAGATAAAAACCCACACATAATGTTCTCAGGATTGTAAGGCTAAGTTTAATCACTTAAGTAGTGATACTTTAATTCTTGTCTCCAAAGGTGCCTTGCACAAGCCTCATTGTAAGGGTGGTGAGGTCTGTTGTGATGGTTGGGTGAAAAAATTGTAAATGGCTGTCAGAAATTGTCACCTGCATTTCTTTTTAAAAACATGTGCTCACACTTACAAATTACAAGGACATGCCAAAGGTTCCCATTGGTCAGAAAGAGTTTTTTGAGACTCTGTCTTTAAAGCTGTGCTTAAATGCAGAGGTTTTTACAGGATGGTGCTGGCTGTTTGCATGAATGTAAGTGCCAAATCTCAGGAGGCTCATCCAGCACTGGCTTAGATGAAGTCATGCCCAGGTCAGTGCAGCCAGAAGGATGGTCCTGATAAGGCAGGGAAAGAATGGATGTGAAATAGGGTGGATAGCAGTGGTTCATTGCTAATCTGAAGAGTTTGCTTACTCACCTTGCCAGAAAAACAGCACAAAATTTTATTGAAAAGAAATACTGAAAGATACTCTTCTAAAGAAATTTAACTCATTAAAATTAACTCAGTGGTTCTTTTTTTCAACTCAAGAAACAAAATCACTTAAAGATTTGATCTTCAATGTCCACTTCCAGCCCAAGCCATTCTATGATCCTAAGAAAACAAGTTCTCAACTTGGTAGTTCCCCAAGCCCTTCACTCTGGGGGAGTTCTCCATGCCTTCCCTCAGTGTTGGGACCACTGTGACCTCAGGTCTGGAGGTGTCAGTGACCCTTGGGAGCTCTGAGAAATTTTTCAAACAGCCACAGCCACTCACCCCAAGTCCTGTGCTAAACAAGCTTCCAGTTAGGCCCATTTCTGTGAAAAAATGGCACCACCACAATTTTAAGATGACAGCACTATGGCAAACCAGTCATCATATGCTTGAGTTACTGGCCCAAGAGATAGATTTAGAGTGTTATGAAAATATATGCATTTTGAAGTGCTGTGAATTACACCAAATAATCCTGAATGTCTCCTTTGCTGTACTAATGAATCGAAGCAGAGCTTACCACATTATCTGCAATCACCATGGAGAAAATGGGTTTCAGTGTACACAGTTTCTGTATAAATAGTGCATCTCCAGCACATTCTGTAAGTAAGTAGTGTCTGATTGCATAATAATAACAATAATAAAGAGAGAGCTGTCCAGTGTGCACATGGGCCAATTAAAGCATCAAGTGCAACATTCCTGGCAAAGGGAAAGTTGTCAGGGAGGTGCCTGGCTTACCAGTGCCCTCGCCTCCGTGCCTGTGCCTCCCACCAGCCCTCTGGCAACAAAACACAGAGTCTGGAGACCTTTTTCCCTGAATCCTTGCATGGACAGCACAGTATCCACTGTTTTGGAGGCTCCTGGCAGAAACCATGGGGGTCATGACTGCGGCACAAAGGCACAACTTACAGGTTTGGGTGAGGCTTTGGCACTTGAGCAGTTCCCGCTGTGCCTCACAGCGCTGCTGGGCACGGTTTTCTTCAGCTGGAGAGACCAAATCCAACCTCCCCTGTGTGCCACAGGTATGTTTAAGAATTCATGAAAAGCTGGAGGAATGTATTTTATGGGGTGGCTGGATCATATGTTTATGGCCTGAAATAGGAGATCCCAACCCAAACCACTTTGTTGGTTTCTACTGGTGAGAGGCTGAATATGAAGATCATATAATTCATGCTGGGGAGTGGGTATGAAAAGAGAACGTGGGCAAAACCTGGGACAACCCACAGCCTCAGTAGCTGCCTTGCCATTAATTATGGCTAATGGGCTAATAAACACCTTCACATTTAATGCACTGCACATCCAGCCTGTAGAAACTCTCTTACAGAGATGACCCAGAAGAACTAAACGATTTAAACCCAGGATGCTGGAATTATGCATTGCTAACAACATTGGCAGGAAAGAAGTACAGGACTGGGTGCTCTGGATAATTGGAGATAATAATTTACCCCCCAAAAGGAACTTCTGACAGTTGACAAAATCCATACAGTACTTTTTGTACCCTCTGCACAGGAGAAGTGGGTGGTCACGACTTTACTGGTATGGAGGGAAGGGCTCTTCTGGGTATGTTGGAGAGGGACAGGTGTCTGGAAACACAACACCTGGGCTGTGATTCCATGGGCACATCCCAGCCTATGTGATTCCATAGACACACGCATACTAATGCACTGCTCCAGCAGCCTCTTCCAGAGGATAATTGGATGCGCTGCCCTGAGCGCCGGGAACGGGCCACTTCAGGGAGTGAGTCTGCTCCTGAAGAAACAGCCACTTACTCCCCTCCCAGCTCTGCAGAAGGGCAAATGTCCCCGGTTCAGGCCTTGGAAATAATGAGGTAAAATGGACTCGGCATCGTTAAAACCTCCCCAAAGACAGCACGAGATATTAGAATATCTGATTGGGAAAAAAACGATGGGAAGCAGAGCCTGCCCTGGACAGGACCCCCATCCCACAGAGCCATGGTAAAGGCTCCCAGGTCACAGAAGGAGAGCTGGGAATTAAACATGAAGTAGCCTGCAGGGATGCTAGAAAAAAAACCATGAGCCAAGTGCAGCTGAAGACAGTGGCAGTGCTGCAGTCACAGACCAGGGTTTTCCTTGTTCTCCCCCCAAAAACAGGCCAACAACAGGACAACCAGGCCTGCCATGCTGGCTTCCCCAGACAGTGGGAAAACAGGCAGCTCTTTATTTTGGAATCCTAAATATAGAACCAGTGCCCAACTTCAGATAATCAGAATTTTATCCTCTCTCCTTCCAAAACACAAGTGATCACCGTGAAACCAATAGTTGCTCTCTATGTTTTAGCCTAAATTCACTGACTACAGACTCAAAGGTATCTCAGCACCTTTGCCATTAATTTAAAAAATAATAAAAAATTAATCTTGTGACCCTTTCATAAGGAAAAACACAACAGACACAGCTCTCTCCCTGGACACACCTACATTTGGCTTGGTTCACTCCCAAAGTCTGTTCAGTCAGATATTCAAGCACCTGCATAACTGAAACATGCTTTTAAATACTGCTCTGAACTTTGGCAAAAGTAGGGAAAATAAATTCTGTTAGAACACAACTTTTTTTCTTTCAAATCTGATTTTTTGAGAATCTGGACTGCAATGCATCACTTAAAATACTTCCTCATGCAGAATATTTTAATATTAAGCCAGATATTTTTATATTTCCACAAATTAAAGGCACCATGGCTGAAGGTTTGACAGAAGCTCTAATTTGCACATAAAAAGGTAGAACGATTTCAGTTTTGACAGCACAAGCTTTTGATTTGTTAATAAAGGCAATTCTTTCTCAATTGTGAACATACTCTCCAAATAAGACAATGTAGTTTGTAGCAAATAAAAAAAAAAGGTCTTCCTGTCGTGGAAAATAAACTTTTGATCCAAAGTTATTATAGGAATTCAGATTTTATAAAAATACAAGAATGAAACTTTCACATTCAAGCTTTAATAGCAACAGAGCAGGAATCAGAGGAAGATACTTGTTCCTGCCACATTCTCTGCCTGTTGGTAGTAACCTACCTTCAGTGCATTTGGAGTTCACTCCTAGAAAGTACCTGTGAAAGTTGAAGTAGTTTTGGGCCTTTAGGGGTGAGAGAGTTGTGTGGAAATGGTTTGGATGAAAATTAACACAGATTTTCTTTGCGACGTTCTAATCAGACTGGAATGTAAGAACACCAGGATTTCAGACTCTGCTGCTGAAACTCAGTTTTTAAACCAAGATACAACCAAGGTCAACTTAACAAGAGGCCAGGCCTTCAGAATGACCCCCCTGTGCCCATGTCAGAGCTCTCCTTTTGCCCTGAGAGACCACAGAGGAGGAGACAGTGTGGAGCTCTGAATCAGTCTGGGCAGAGCCAGCATGGAAAAAAAAATAAAATTAGGATTTCTGATCTCACGTCAAATTATTCTAAACTTTCCCCTGTGTGACAGCCAAAAACTTCAGCATGGAAGCAAAGCTGAAAAGTACCCAGGATCCATTTCAGGATATAAAAGGGTAATGAAGAACCCGCCCACGGTCCTGCCAAGGCTTTTACAGGCTCGGCACATACTTTGCCCTGGCACTAAAAGGTGACTCAAGTTCTCCACGAGGTGAGCAGCATGTCCAAACAGCCTGGGGTACAAACCAGCCAGTCTTGTTATTACAAGCCCCCACTTTTGGAGAGCTGACACTACTCCAGACCCCAGCACGTGGGCTCCTGGGTACCACGTGTGTGGGCACAAGCAAAGCAAGGAGCAAATGCTGGGAACATGCCTGAGGTGAGATCCAGCACCTCCCAAACCTCAAAGGAAGGCCCTTCTTGGACATGTGCAGCCATGGCACAGAGCTGGGGCCTGCTGGAGTCCCTGGGGACAGTGGTTATACTGATAATGGGCAGCAGCACATCCTGCTCCAGTGCAGACTGAGCCTGTGACACAGCCCGCTGTCAGCATTTTACTGTACTGCACGTGGTGCTTTGCAGCGACACTGGACACAGTGTTCTGAGGCTACTGGTCCATTCCATGTAAAAACTCTTGATTTTTGTCAACTTGTAAGCTTTTGCTGGAGGAAGTCAAGCAGTTCTATACTGAAAGACATTTTTGCTTTCCAAACAAACAGTGTCCCCTCCTGCTTTTCTTTGCTTGCATCTCACCACAGTTGCCTCCTAATCCAGTGTTGGTGAAACAAGGCTGAAGGTATTTTGGTCATGTTTTCACACTTGTGATGTACAGTTGCCTTGTCTCCTTCCACTTCCCTTCTGACTACACTGTGCTTCACACTACACAGCCATCTGGCACAACATCTCAGTGTTTTCTATCGACACCTGAGTAATCAGAGCCTTTTTTTCTCTCTTTTTATTTTTAAATAAAGGAAGTGTTTCCAGCTCTAATGCCCAGACTTAGGCAAGCCACATCCCATTAATGAAAAGCAGAGGAAGTGAGAGGTCACTGCTATTAGTGATAGAAAACATTTAGGGTGAGATGATAGGTAAAAAAAGCACCCAGTATTTTCAATAAGATTATCACAAGTCATCTCCAGCACTTTGTTTCCTTAACATTGTCTAACAGCCTCAGAAATGGTTATTTTGGTAGGAGGGCATTTTAAGAACGGTCTTTGTGAAACAAAGTATTTCCATATATTGTCTGCATGAAATGCACTTACAAGACATTGATGGCAAAGTTGTGGCCTCAAAGGTTCAGAAGTCTTACCACACTTACTGCTGTATGGCCAGTGTTGCATCCCAAGAGGTTTCTTCCCAGCCTTGTCTCAAAGGACATCTCTCAGACTTACTTTCTCTTGCAAACACTCACCTTTCCCATGGCAGAAATAAATCTGACAATGCTAACTTGATCTCCAGCTGGCTGCCATCCTCTCCACACGTCTGATCCTACCCCTGAACTCTGTCCCCTCTTGGAATAAAAGATGGCCACCACCCCACAGACCAACTGACCTGGAAACCCTGCACGGAGATCTATGAGCAATGGAGCAGCTGTGCCAAAGGAAACTCACAAATCACATCCTCCTGGCACTGGGACAAGTGGCAGGAAGACAAAACACCAGGATTGCCTCTCCACCTTCCCCTGGCTCCTCACCCAGCAGCACTGCAGTCTGTGCTGAGGCACCTCTGCAGCAGCTAAACCTGCTGCTCCTCTCACAAGCCTCTTGTTCCAGCCCTTCCAGGCAGGGGGAACTGGGGCAATTGGGAGCCAGGAGAACCATCTCAACAAATATGCAGGGGCAGAGGAGCAGAAGCAGGATGGGGGACAAGGAGCAGAGTTCCTGTGTGCACCCACCTGACCCGTCCCTTGGAGCAGCGTGGCTCCTATGGTTGGATAGGAAACAACCACAGACACAAATCCTCAGGCACAGGAGCTGATGCCTCATCATTCAAGTTGTCCCAAACCACAGACATCAACAGTATGATTTCTGCTGTCCAATATCAGTTTGGCATCAATAATGTGCCAGTGCAGGTCAGTAATGTTTGTTTCCACAGCCTGAATTTGCTCTGGAATTGTTGCTTTTTCTTCCCGTTTGTTTTAAACAGTTTTCCAACAAGTGCACTGGGTACCTGTGCCACTTTAGCCTGGGGACTCTTTAGGTGGATTAGAAAAGATTTTTTGATGTTATGAGCCTCCTCCCTCTGTGAGTGGTCAGCAGGGGCCACGGCATCCTTTGTGGATGGATTTACAAGTCATGGAGATGCCAAAGGAGGTGGGGAAGAAGCTTAACATAAAAAAGCTCAATCTAGACCCCTTCAGAACCTGAATGCAGACTCAGAACCAGACTAGGACAATCTGGGCTTGGTTTTGTGAGAAATACCTGGTTTTCAAGACACGGACACCTGGAAGATTCCCTCCTTCTGTTTGAGCCTGGAAAAAGAGATGGAGCAGTTAATGGAGGAAGAGAAAGGCCGGGAAAATGACAAGCTCAGTGAAAAGTTTCTTTGCAAATAGCAGTTTAACACTGAGAAGTTAGGTTAAAATGGTTTCAAAGTCTAAAATTAGTTACATTTTAAACTAACAGCATATGCTTTTATTGTCTCTGATCTAAAATATAATCCCAGGAGGCTGTGAAAAGCATGCAAATTACAGAAAGCTAATTTGCTCCAACAGCGACACCTCCCATGTAGTTGGGAGGTCTATTAGACCTACTGTACTCTCCATTATTTGCATATTAATAGCACCTGCTGAAATACTTTGGGATTTACTTTTCCTGCCAGCAGAGGGACAAAACAAACAAAAAAAATTATGTAAAATTCCTTTCCTACAGGTTTGATGAACAATAAACTATTTAGACAGTGCAAAAAATGGCAAATTAGTGAGAGGCAATGGGGTAGGACTGGGATACCATCTGGGATTTTCATAGAAACTGGACTGCAACTCTGCTTAAAAAAAAAATAAAATATCCCAAACCAAAAAAACCAAACAACAAAAAAGGCTTCTCTGGAAAGTGCTGGGTAATTTGAAATCACTCACTTGGCTCAAGTCTGAAAAATGGAAAAGTTGAACTAAAGAAATCCAGACACCACAGCAAGAAAAAAAAGAAAAACACGACAAAAAATCCTATACATCCACAAGCCCTGAAAGCAGAACCCCCAAAGTGGACCTTGATTAAAAATCTACAAAACCCCAGGCTTTGATATTAGCCAGGCCTGCAAGGCCCAGTCTCCTGCACATAAAACAAAAAATAAATTAAAACCAGCTACAGCCTGAGATTTACTTAACAAGCCAACTTCCAGTCTCTGCTCATGACCACTGCTTCCCCTTCTGGCCCCTGAGCTATAAAAAAAGCCCCTTGTATATTCCTATAGCTCATCTTCCTCAGGGTGAGGGTGAGAGCAGCTTCCTTTCCACAGTAGCACATGGAAAAAGTTCCATTTCCAGCGCCAGGCTGAGCCCCACAGGCTGGATGTGTAACGTGTGTCTCTCTCTGCAGAGCGGATTTGGGAAGCTGACCAGGGAGACAGGGACATTCCCCAGCACCTCTTTTTCCAAACAGGCAATTGGTATTCCTAAAGAAGTGCCAGCCATGTGCTCATATTCCTTCCAAGAGTTACAAGGGGCCTGTATTTCTCTATATTCCCTCTGCTTTAATTCTGATTATGCACCCTCTTTCAAGCAGGCACGGAAAGGCCCACCAGAATTATTTAGTGCTGCTGTGCCAAATTTCTGCAGCATTTTAACTACCTTCACATTCCCAAATGAAGGAGGCAATTGACTTTAAGTTAAAATGATCAAATTGTTCTGTACACATTCAAAATGTGGTGAAAGAGTTCCATGCAGGACAACAAAGCACAGAAAAGTGCAGCAGCAGAGCCAACAACTCTGTCCCTTGGCATGTGTGATCCGTGTGAGCAGAAAGGAGAAGGGATATTATTGGGAAATACGTTATTATTGGCCTCTTCTCTCTTCACCACAGACAGAGCCCAATATGTCTTTCAGCTCTGCACAGCCAAGTGAGACCTATGAAAAACTTGCTCAGTGTCAGTGATAATTACTGGAGGAGGCAATCAAACATTACAGCAACGGGGACCCCTGAAAGGCTGCACACAGACAACTCCCACCATGGCCGTCAACAAATGCTAATTCTCATTAATGTGTGGAACTCCTAAATGCTGCAGCAGTGGTGGCTATTAGTATTAGCTGGTAGCTAATTAGTAATAAGTAGCAGAACTAGTTAAAGTTGCATGATGGCAAGCGGAGCTTGTGATCACTGTTGGTGATAATTCAGCACATTTTTGCATAGTCAAGAACCTGTAAATAGTCAGAAGGGAAGGGGGTGATCAGAACAATTCCTGGGAGGCTTCATGGCACTGGAAAGCAGAGCTCCTTTGTTGTGTTTAAGATTCCATCTCAAAACTATTACAAGCTGAGCATTGCTGTCACTCAGGTGGATTCAGTGCCCCTGTAAAAATGGGTTTGCATCCCATTTCCAGTAGAGGAGGGCAGGATCCATCTCCTTTATCTTTTCTCTGTAGCTGCTGCAGGCTGGTCATGGAGGCTGTGCTTTGGGGATGGCAAGAGCAGGCAGAGCCTGGGAAGGGGAACAGAGCTCTCCTCTCCCAGCCAGGAACATCCTGGCATCGTGGTATATAGCAGGGCCTGGAGACATGGCTGTTACTGCTGCCGTGCCCATGGCTAAAAACATCCTGTGCTGCCTCACAGCACTGCCCCAGCCTCTCTGTAAAGTGTTCTCCCAGTCACAGAGAGCTGTGTATTTGTAATGACAGCAATAAAAATAATAACAATAATAATAATAATAAAAAAGCCATCCTGGAAAACAAAACCCAGGCCATTACCTATTATAACAAATTGGATGTTCCTCACCTGAAATTTCATGAGCAATTAGCGAACAGAATTATCCACAAACGAGTGTGTGCCCTGTTATCCTTGTAGTTAGTGGTTTTGGCAGCCACCTTCCCAGCCTGCAGTTTGCCATCCAGCAGAGTCCAAACCACAGCTTTTTCTTCTTTTTTTTTTGTCATGAAGTTCATGGCAGCCAATGTTTTAGCACCTGCATACTGGGGGAGCAAAAACGGCAAGGGGGAGAGGATCAATATATACAGTATGTTTATATTCAACAAGAGCGTGTTGCAGAGCTGTAATGTGTGTGTTTGCATTGTGTAGGAAGGGATCCTCAGCGGCACTGCAGCTGGAAAAATTAATGGAAGACCGGGGGACTGTCTGCAGTGACAAACTTTCATCTGGTAAGTCACATTTCTGTCGTAGGAAATGATACCTTAGACTGCAACTCATTTGTGAATCCCAAGAAAGGCAGATCACTGATTCTTCATCAGGACTGCAGCACCTGATCTGTAAAAATTTGGGCCTCAGCAGGAGGTTGTGTCTAAGTGTGATTTGCATTTCAATTCTTAGTCCACCACAACCTTTAAATCTTGCTGCAGCACTATCACAATGGAAGTTTTTGGTCTCAGTGTGCTCAAAATACATATCAAAAAATAAAAAATGCTGGTACAATGGCAGTCAGTTGTTAATGGGAAGGAAAGTGGCATTTATGTTCGAATTGTTTCACAAAACACCATTACATGGAAGTCTTTCATCGTTTTATGGGGGATCGAGTCCCCTGACACCATCTTCGGGGACCTCATGTGGTGCTTGTCTCTATCATTCCACTTGCACAAACACCCCGGCCCTTTCAATTTTTATCTGCCCAGAACCCAGAATATGTTACATTATTTAGTTTTTGTTCTGTATCAAGAATTCACAGCAAATAAAAAGCCACTTCTCAGAAAAAATGAGCCTGTGAGTGACGGTTAAGAGAATTTCAGGCCGACCCCCTTTGCAGGAGGGGCAGCAGCTCTGCCGTTGCTCCCGCTGACTGATGGCACAGCTCCAACTCATCCTACATGGAGCAGCCACCAGCACTGCCAATGGATGCTCACTTAGTTCCCTGAAAAACTGTCTGGGTCAGACTACAAACCCCATAGATGAGCAGGAGATGAATTATTCATAGGAACAGGAGGGCTTCCCTGTGCTGCTGAATCAGGGAGACTGGTTTGCAGAGAGAGGTAAAAAAATCCACTCCCGACTCCTTTAGCCAAGGAAATGTTCCACGTCAAACACTCGCAGCCTCTTAACCCAGTGTCAACAGAGACAGGTCTTCATGCCCTTCCTGTGAGCTTGGGAAGCCAACTGAGCCAAGCTCTTGGAGAGGAATCCAGTGTGCAGAGCTGTCCACGGGCCATGGGAGAGGGTTATTAATGTCCTGGCGCCTCTCCTTACTGCACATGGAGCCAGGTTTTGTCCTAAAGAGCTACACACGACCATGAATTCACATTTACATTTATTTTGGCCATTTGATACCTGTTTTCCTATGTGTAGAATATTACTGCCACTTAGGCAGATATGGCTAAACTCAGCAACCCTTTCCAGGGACACATTCTCCAGCTGATTGAATTTCCAGGCTCCAAACCTCACAGCCCAAGTAAAGGGGGCAGGAGTGTGTCTACCACATCAGCACCCCAAGTGTGTTTCCAAGTTCCTTTCTGCTTTTGCTGTTGATAGGAGCTTTCTAGTTTCTTGAGCAGATAGAGGCTGAATGAAGGACATTTCATTTTTTCTACCTATTTCATAAAGGCCTTTTCAATCCCCATGTTGGGGCCTAGTGATTTGTTTCCTTGCACAAGCTGGCATTTGCAAGATTGCAGCATTTTGACTGTGAAGTTTCCTACCAGCTGCTCCGTGATGACAAGTGGAAATCAAATCTCCACACTGAAGGTTGTGGCTCTTGAAACACACTGAGTGAAGTGGGTTGTTCCATAAAGGAAAGGCCAAACTCTGGAGAAGTCAGTGGCTCTATTCAAAGACATTTACTGGGGGGTGATTCTACCGTATAATAAGACCCGGACCCTCTGAGGTTTCTGGGACATCCCCAACAATCACTTACTTTTCAAAATGTTTTCTTTCGCTCCACTGAGGGTCTGAGAGCCCAATCAGAATATTTCAGACTGAAAAAGAAGTCTGGTCCTGAGCTTCCTGCTGAAAATAAATTAATGAAAACCTTCACACAAATGCAGGATAAATAATTTTTTTCTTTTCTTTAAGGATACTTGTTAAGAGCACAGAAAGTCAGAAGTACAGCTTTTACCAACTGCTCTGTAGCTTAACATCTCTGGCATTCAAAACATACAACTTCTGTGTTTGTACTACATTTCCCTAACAGCTTACATCGAGGCCAAACACACAGCCTTCTGCAAAGGTCTTCTAAAATAAGCTTATTTAAAAGAGCAAGGTCAATGCCCAACACATGTCAGATTCTGTGAGCAGAAATCAAAGAGTTTGGAGCAAATGGAATATGTCAGAACTCGGTGGATTTCCACGCCGGGTTCTTTTACCAAGCTCACGTTGCTGCTGCCAAAACCAGTAACAATCTCATCTTATGGACTTCAGCTTTGGAAAAGTGTCTAAACCCTCTCCCCAACCCCCCCCCCCCCCCCACTTTCTGTGCATGGGCTACTTAGCTCAATANGCTCCACTTTCTGTGCATGGGCTACTTAGCTCAATAAATAAAACCAGTGCATAGATAAATGTGTTTATCTGGACATGCTATTTATTGTCCCTGTAACTGTATTTTTCTTTTAATGGGACACATGCTGATTCCATGCTTCAGCCCTAGGCTCTATTAAAATCAAATTAAAAGCATTAGTAATGTAGTTAATTCCATTTATAATATGGCCATCAAGAGAAAAGAGAATATTAAAATAGAAAAAAATACATAAATGGGATTTAAGAATTTTTTAAAAAAACATAGTTCCATTTTGATCTTTGCATTTTTTTAATATAAAATGAAAACTTTTCAGATAAAGTAACTCTGCCTGGTCTTTTAAACCGTATCTTGCAGACTGATATTTGTGATTTCAATTAAAATATGCTATTGTCACTTTAGCCTCCCTCTTTGGTACTTTAAATTGATCCTAATGGTTTTGCCTTAAGTGATTTGCGTCCCATAGTGAATCCCTGTCACTTACAGCACCTCCCACTATTGCCCTCCTGAATAATCACTACCAGATAATCGCTCTTCCCATCTCCCAGCGTTATTCCCGCTTCCCCTGACTCCACATGCTGGTACAGGCTGCAAAGTGTTTGCTCTTTAACATCTTTAACATATGGCTTGTTGCTCTGGCACACAACAGTCAGGGATTTAAAGGAAGGAGAAAAGCTGCATGGAAAAGGCCAAACTGATGGCTCTGGAGTTCGGCTGTGTCTTTTCACGGCCTGTTTTCCAGAGGGTGAGGAAGGGAAGAGTGTGTTGGGATTGCAATCCCTCAGGCACTGTACTCACAGAGTAGGGCCTGGCAGGGGCTCAGCAGCCCAGGTCCACTTGCCACTCGCTGCCTCCTGACAGAGCTCTGTGGGATGGGCACGGTCAGAGGAGAACCTGTTAAGGAATGCAAATTTCCCATTGGAGACTCCCCACCATCAGCAGAGCCCCTCGAGTTTTAGCTGGGAGCTGCCCCTGACCCATCCCATCCCTCTGCATCACACCCTGGTGTGCACATGGAACCACTGAGAGGAGGGTCCTTTCTCCTTTGCCTTTCATGGATCTCATTATTGATTGAAGAATCACTTATTTTGCATAATTGTCCTCTGCCAAACTTAATTCCAACCTTTCTCTTTAAACTGGCTTATTAAACTAAATACAGTCTTCTGGTTTTGCGACTCCAGCTATCAGAGCTGCTGGATGGACAGTCAGGGTGATATGAAGGAAAAAACCAAACTAATAATATTAGGAAGCATCTCTTTATGTACATTTATGAGATCTACCAGCAGGTGACTCCATTCTAAAATATCTGTTTTTTCATCGAACAAAATGCTTTCTTTCCCCTACCCTGAGCATAATCATAATGCCCCCCTCATAAAATTCAGCACTCTGAAATAAACCAGTGTTGAATTTTACTTAAGCTATGAACTGTTTCTTTTTGAATAACACATGAAATTGAATTGGAGAGATTCAGGGATTTCCAGAGCAGCCTGATCTGTTCCTGTCTAATCAGACCTGATTAATTCAAATCAAACTGCAAACCTCAGTTTTATTTTGCTTTAAAAACTCGACACCACCAACAAATCAGCAGTATGTAGATATCACAGAGGCAGTTAACATGGAAAGTCTACAGACACCGAGTCTCAGAGAGTCAAACGGATATGATTAAACATTTGGCATCACTTATTAATATTTTATATATTCAAATATATACACAGCAGATAGAACCAATCAGAGGGATGTTCTTCACCAGGGACAATTATATTTATGCCTAAGAACAGGAGATCCAGCTCAGGTGTCAAAGGGTGTTTCTTCAAAATAGAAAAATTACTAACAAATAACAGGGTTATGTGGGAGGGTTCGTAGCAAGGAACTGCACTAAACCATGCCATGATCTACACAGATAATCAACGTGTGCGATACCCAGCACAGCAGAATAAATTTAAGTAGGATAAAACAAAATAAAACAATCCCACAAATGCAAGATTGCAAATGCAAAATAGGCAGCCGTGCAAGGGGTATTTCAGAGATTTACTGAGCCATTATTTCAGTGGAAGGCTCAGAGAGGCTCTCAGACCTGACCAGTCTAATCCACATCAGAGCAGGGAGACGCAGGGTCGGGAGGCTGACTGTGGATCTGGGCGCTTGGCACAGCTGTTTTCCTTAGGTGCAATCCACTTGTCACTAGTGGTGGCACTTTGCATTTGCTGTATGGCAGCATATGTGCTTGCCACATTTGGGACCCATTATATCTCTCTCCCCTGCAGCCACTTCCCTTCCCTTCTCGTTAGCTGCATGTCCATATATTCTTCCATACTCTCCCGCCACATCGCAGTGCCAGCTCTTTGCCCCCTCTGCTTGCTCTGCTGACTGCACACACGGCCTACACTTGTGTCAAGCTCCCCAAATTCCAACCATCTGTAGATGGGTCAGAGTTTTCATATACATTGCCAAATTTACATATACATATAGATGTATGTATGTGTCCAGTATACATACATATAAACGTATGCACATACAGACATGCTATATAAGAAATCCTCTCTATTCTATCACTGAAACACTTACCTGTTCAGAAATAGTTTTGCTACCAGCAGAACACACAGAGACAAACAAAAGTTGAAGAATAGCCAAGGAAATCTTTCAAGTGTGGCGCAAACCCAAACTAAAAAGCGCAGGCTAAAAAAAGGGAGGAGATGGACTGTACATCCACGTTTCAGCCTCTGCAATTAAAAGCATAGTTACTGCACCAGCACAGAGCAATTAGTATGTGTTGATATATTGGCTTGTAGATAAAGCAGTACCTGACTGCCTGCCCACAGAGGCAGTTAAATGTTTCCTGTTGCTTTGTACACACAGGACTCACTTTTGCTCGGTGTTGGGTAATTGCATACGACAACAGTTGAGAAGAAATTTGGTTGATGTCTCATTTTGAGGGGCTGTATAACCTCA